>JANTPZ010000512.1:28619-44976 GCA_025593235.1 Vachellia pachyceras | reverse complement strand
TATGGAAGGGCCAAACAAAGTATTTCCGGACTGGTCTTTGGAATGGTCTTCGATTTAGTGGAGCTCCTGAGTTGAGGAACAATCTGGTATTCGATTTCCGATTTGTATCCAATAAGGATGAGGTATATTACATGTACAATCTGAGGAAAGAGTCAGTAATTTCAAGACTTGTTATGAATCAAACAATATATGTTAGTCAGCGTCTCACGTGGATTGAAGAAGCCAAAAGCTGGAGGCTTTTTGCTTCTGTGCCAAGAGATGACAGTGATCAGTATAATCTTTGCGGTCCATTTGGAAATTGCATAATGGGTGAGTCACCAGTATGCCAGTGCCTGAAAGGATTCAAGCCAAAATCATCCCAGAATTGGGATGCAATGGATTGGACTCAAGGATGTATCCATAGTGAACCATGGAGCTGCAAGGTAAAAAACAGAGATAATTTTCTTAAATTCACTGGGCTCAAATTGCCAGATACCACACATTCTTGGGTTGATAGAAGTATGACACTTGAGGAGTGCAAAGCCAAATGTTTAGAAAATTGTTCTTGTACTGCTTATGCCAACTTAGATATCAGCAGAGGGGATAGTGGCTGTGTAATCTGGTTTGGTGATCTTAATGATATAAGGCAGGTTTCAGTTGCTGGGCAAGATCAATATATTCGGTCAGCTGTTCCCGAAACAGGTATAACCTTTTATTGATCACATGCTCATCATCTTTTGACAGCTCGACTACCTCTTTTTTCTGTGTATTGACTATTAGTTCAATCATTTGTGAAGCTGACGGTGAATATGCAGATGGAAAGAAGATAAAAGTGATTATAATACCATTTGCCATTTTCTTGGCTCTTGTGATGTTCCTCACTTTATTTTTCTTTTGTAAGAACCAAAGAAAGTCTAAAGGTAAGCATTCTTTAGTGCAAATGCCTTTTCCTTTTCCTTCGTTCCTTTTCTTTTTGCTATGGAGGACAAGTTTGACATGGACATAGCATATGACTATTTGGTCGACAGATTAAACAACTTTCTTATTCATGCGACTAATTTCATCTAGTTCACTCCAGCGAGAACAGATCAAACCTTGCCAACGGAAAATAACGATGAAGGCCCAGAAGAAGATATGGATCTTCCTTTCTATGAACTGTCTGTAATAGCCAGTGCTACTAATAACTTCTCAACTGGCAATAAGCTTGGGGAAGGTGGTTTTGGGCCTGTATATAAGGTAGACATGTAGCATTCATGTTAAATAAGATCAAAACAATAAGTACTATGCTTCTGGCTTATCACAGATTGGTGATATATTGAAAATATAATCTTCTAGGGTATACTGGCAAATAGACAAGAGATTGCTGTCAAGCGGCTATCACAAAGATCTGGACAAGGATTGAAGGAATTTAAGAATGAAGTTGTTTTGTGTGCCAAACTTCAGCACCGAAATCTTGTTAAGGTTCTTGGCTGTTGCATTCAAGGAGAGGAGAAGATGCTCATCTACGAATACATGCCCAACAAGAGTTTAGATACATTTATTTTTTGTTAGTATCCATGCCAAACTGCTAGCTTGCAGATTCGTCTATTTCCATAACTTCACATTGGATAACAATGAGTATTATAACTTTGAAACTCAGGTTCTACTACTCGAAGTGAAATTGCTAGATTGGCCCAAGCGCTATAATATTATATGTGGAATAGCTCGGGGGCTTCTTTATCTTCATCAAGATTCTAGATTAAGGATTATCCATAGAGATCTTAAACCAAGTAATGTATTATTAGACAATGAATTAAATCCAAAAATTTCTGATTTTGGCATGGTAAGAATCTTTGGAGGAGATCAAATCGAGGGAAATATAAGGAGAGTGGTTGGTACATAGTGAGTATCTTTTAGTTGGCTTGCATTTCTACAAATTATCAAAGATGAAACCAACTCATTTGTAACTTTTTTTAGTGGTTATATGGCACCTGAATATGCCTTAGATGGGTTATTTTCTGGCAAATCCGATGTATTTAGCTTTGGCATATTAGTATTGGAGATAGCAAGTGGGATAAAAAACAAAGGGTTGTCTTTGCCAAAGGAGAGTATTAATCTTATCGGGCATGTGAGTAGCAAAAAAAAAAATCTAGCTTTTATGTATCTTTAAAATGAACTGGAAGTTGATGGATTTTCTGAATTTTTGCAGGCATGGAGGTTGTGGAAGGAGGACATTCCACTGGAGTTGATTAATGCATGCTTGCAGGACTCTGTTGTTAAATCAGAAGCATTGCGCTGCATCAATATTGGTCTTCTTTGTGTGCAGCACCATGCTCATGATAGGCCAGACATGGCGTCTGTTGTAGTGATGTTGAGCAGTGAGATTGCTTTACCCTTTCCTAAGGAGCCTGGTTTCCTAATGGAGAAAACCTTAGTCCAAGGAAATTCCTCATCTGGCGATCCAATGATTTGTTCCACGAACGAATTATCTATTACCCTTTTAGAGGCCAGATAAAGAGGAAGATTTTTTACTTGTTTGTTCTCTACTACTGCAAGTGGATCAGTTACTTGTATTTTGATGATATTGATTATAGACTAAAACTCTCTTATATCAGGTGTTTGATTTCAACTAATCTTGTTGCTTACCATTTTGTGCTGCTATGTAATATTCTTATGTTGAAATTTTGAACAAAACGGGATGGAGGAACGATTGATTAAAGGCCACATGGTTATGAACTTGAGAAATCGACTTTGCTTTTAGCATTATGAAGCCCATTTCCCTTGCTTAAGCAGAACAAGACAAAATGATGATAGATGATGACCATAACGATAAATGTGAGAA
Source organism: Vachellia pachyceras (assembly GCA_025593235.1). Classification (NCBI taxonomy): domain Eukaryota; kingdom Viridiplantae; phylum Streptophyta; class Magnoliopsida; order Fabales; family Fabaceae; genus Vachellia; species Vachellia pachyceras. The sequence goes on along the minus strand of JANTPZ010000512.1, from coordinate 42,176 downwards.
AGAAGGCCTTACCTTAATAAACTACATTAAACGTTCATTTCTGCCAATCACTGTCACGACAAAGGGCAATCCTTAAAATGCATAATTACAAGGTTATGGGATGCATAGTCAACCTGTGCTTCTAGCCGGTGCTCATATTTCTGCATCAAATTAATTAATAGTGGGTACTTGTCTTGTAAAATCCAATTATTAAAGCAATGGCCATATGTAACTGAACGCTCCTTAGTTCTTATCCATTATGTTTTTCTCTCCCTTTACACACAACAGCAGCAGCAGCAGTCTTTATCCATTAGGTAGAGCTGACTATATGGATTGTATAGTGTCATCATATTCTACCACCAACCAAATTTTTAGATAAATTTGTCAACTAAAAGATCTAACTCAACAACTTTATTGAGTGTGTTCAAGCCGCTTCAAGTGAGAGGAGAAAATGCTTATATATGAATGCATGCCCAACAAGAGCTTAGATTCCTTGATTTTTGGTTTGTTTACTATTGCATAAATATCTGAGTAAAACTATTCGTCAACATTGATCTTAAATAGCTATGAGTGACGTGACATAAATTTCACAGGTTCCATAATTCAACGTTATATGCTAGATTGATGGAAACGGTTTGGAATAATATGTGGAATCGCTTGTGGACTTTTATTTCTTCATCAAAATTTTTAGATTGAAGATTATCCATAGATATCTTAAGCAAGTAATGTGTTATTAGGCAATGAGATGAACTGAAAATTTCAGATTTTGGTTTAGCAAGAATTTTTGGAGGAGATCAAATTGAAGATAATACAATAAGGTGGTTGGTACATAGTAAGTATTCCTTAACATACATTATCTGAACTTTATTCATTCACATTATGATATGATTAAAAAAAATCATATGTGGCTTCTTTTAGTAAATATATGGCACTTGAATGTGAATTTGATGGAATGCCTTCTACCAAGTCGGATACATTCAGTTTTGGAATATTACTACCAGAAATAGTGAGTGGAATGAAAAATAGTTGACTTTCCTATCCAAACCGAAGTCTTAATCTTATAGGGCATGTGAGTATTAAAGAATTTAACTAAATTAATTTTATCTGATTTTTTCAACATTTGATGAACATGAAGTCCATAAGGTAACATTTGTCTAGAAACGTACTTGTAGGCTTGGAGGCTGTGGAAGAAGGGAGTGACTGATGCCTGTTTGGAAGACACTTTTATTATATCTAGAAGTGATGCGTTGTATCCATATCAGTCTCCTTTGTGTGCAGCATCATCCTGTTGATAGGCCAAACATGGCTATGTGGTTATGATGTTAAGCAGTGAGAGTGATTTGCTTCAACCCAGAGAGCCTGGTTTCCTTTTAGAAGAGACTCCACGTCGACAAGAATCTTCTCAGAACAATCATCCAGGTTCTTCTATCAATGAAATATCTCTTACAGAGTGAGATACGAAATGAAGGGCTCTTCTACTCTTTTTTTTTTATTTTATTTTATTGCAAGAAGCTTCGCCAAAAAAAGTTACTTATTCTTACAGATTTTATCTAAAATTCCACAGGAAAAAATTTTCCTGCAGATTTTAATCCGTAGGTATAAAGTTTGTAGAAATTTATTTTCATGTAGATTTTAAATATGCAGGTATTTACATGCTGATTTTTTCGTAGGTAAAATCCACAGGTAAATTCACAAGTAAATAATTTGTAGGAAAATCCGCAAGTAAATAATTTGTAGGAAAATCTGCAGGTAATTAATTCGTAGGAAAATCCATAGGTAAATTACCTGATGAAAGAATCCGCATGTATTTGGTAATTTTTTACCATTATAAAAAAGTAAGGGAAAATTAATATTTTGGTCTCTAAACTTTTGATCTGATGTAATTCAGTCTCTATATTTTGACTCATTATAACTCCTGATAGTTTTGTAGATGTTATAAGATAAAAGGGGAGGGATGGAGCTGAATTGGTAGTATTTTCCAAAATCTGAGTCCAAGAAAAAAAAAGGATGGGAATGGTAGCTGAAAATACAGGGTCCTGAACTGTAATCTCCAAGATCGGAGGCTAGAGCAGGGCCATTGTACGTAATTTATGTCAAAGTTAAAAAAAGAACAATCTTCTCATAAATAAAATATAGGGAGAATTAAAAAGAGAATATCAGAGTTCCTAGAGAGAGATTGTCTGCGTTTTCTTCATGCTATCTACTGAGTTAGTTCCTGGTAAACAACCTCCTGATCGGCCATTGGCAGATCCGGAAATTTTAGAGGGGAATATTTTAACAGGGGAAAAGGAGAGCCTTTTATCTGAAGATAATAGTGGTAACCATATTGAAGGCACAAGAGGGAAAATGCAACGAAACAGGAAGAAGATTCACAGGGGAGGTTTTGCTGAAGGCTAGGGAGGAGGAATGGATGATGGATCATGATATGAATGATATGGGTGGTCTTGAAGGTAATGAAGCACCTCTATCGTATAAGGAAGTGCTAAAACCCAAAACAAGTAGAGAAAGGGAGCAAGAGAGAAGAAATGAAACAGAAGAAGCTTGGGATGGAAATCTCTTATTTAGTAACAAGGAAGAGATTATGAAGGGGGTCTATAACGAAAAGTGAAAAAGGTCATATCCTTAAGTTTTTGGATGAAGAAAAACAAATATTAGAGCCTTTTTGGCATAACACGTTGATTATTAGGCTGCTGGGTGGAACAATGGGTTTTATACAGATGAGAAGGAAAGTTCAGGCGTTGTGGGGTAAGTTAGGGAAGGTGGAGCTGAATGACATTGGAAATGGGTTTATGCTAGCATCTTTTACATGCACAGATGACTATTACTTTGCACTTGAGGGAGGACCGTGGCTGATTCAGAATCACTATCCACGGTACAATTATGGAAAGGAAATTTTGATCCCTGGTATGAAAAATTGAACCGAGTAGCATTGTGGTAAGGCTACCTAAGCTCCTAGTGGATTACTATGATAAAAAAATTTTCTATGCGCTGGGGAACCAAATTGGGAGAGCGATTAAAGTTGATGAAATGACTTACACTAAGTCTTGTACTATGTATGCAAGAATGTGTGTAGAAGTGGATCTGAACGCCCCGTTGCTTCCAACGTATTCGGTAGATGGAAATAATTTGAAAGTGGAGTATGAGGGGCTGCATCTGATATGCTTTGGCTGTGGGAAGTTTGGGCACAGTTAAGATCATTGCCTAAGTAGAAGAACAGGGTGTGAAAAGGAAACAGATGTTGTGAACCATGACTGGAATTTAGGAACGGTGATCGGAAGAGTTGATAAGCAGGAACAGCGACTGGAAAGTGAGGAAAGCAGTACCTATGGAGAGTGGATGGTAGCGCAGGAAACTATGAGGCGTCGTAGGCCGGGGTACAAGAGCCCTTATCCTAGAGAAGTACAAAGGAAGGATATTACGGATAGTGGGAGGTTGACGAGCATCTCAAGATTTGCTGCTCTAGAAATAGAAGGAGTACTAGAGAAGGAAGATAGCTCAGGAGACTTAGGGCCCGTTTGGTTCAAAGAATAAGAGGGAAGGGAATGGAATGGAATGGATGGGAAAGGAAAATTTTTGTTTGGTTTGCATTGGAATGGAAAATAGATTGATGGGAAAATTTTTGTTTGGTTGGGTTAAAATTGTAGGAAAGAGAGTAGGAAAATTGTATAAAATGACTATAATGCCCCTAATAGCAAATGTTAAATGTTTTTTATAAATATATGTATTTATTTAAAAAAATCAACTTATTTTATATTTATTATATAATATTTAATTATATAATATTTAAATATTATCCACTTTTCCGTCGTCTTATCCACTTTTCCTTCGTCTTCTCCGGCCATGCTTGTTCCGTTTTCCGGTCACAATTTGCTTATTCTGTTTTCATTATTTGCAACATCATGCAACACACGATTATCCGTTTGTCTTCACCCATCTGTTCGTCTTTTCTTCATCGCCAGTGCAATGAGCTCAATCACCACATCTTTCATCGTCTTGCTTTGTCGTCTGCGTTTTCTGTCATCGTCTTCTATCATCTTCATCGTCTTGTCCGTTGTCTTCTACGTCGATGTCTACAGTTCATCTTCTCCGTTACGATTCATTTGTTCGTCTTCACCCTTGATTCCTCTTTTCTCCATAACTGAAGATGAGCTGAGAATATATCACTTGAATGCAAATTTTGAAGGGACTCATTCGAATGAGACATAAGGCTTATTCGAATGACACCATTAAGCTTTATAGTGGAATTAGGCTCATTCGAATGACACCCTTCATCTTCACCATATCTTCAACACATTCGAATGCATATTGAAAATTTTAAACCTCTCATTCGAATGAGCATTTTTCCCATTCGAATGACACCCTTCGTTTTCAGCTTTCTAGTGGAATTTGGAAGGGTGTCATTCGAATGAGTCTTAGGCTCATTCGAATGACACCCTTCATCTTCACCATATCTTCAACACATTCGAATGCATATTGAAAATTTTAAACCTCTCATTCGAATGACACCCTTCATTTTCAGCTTCGTAGTGGAATTTGGAAGGGTGTCATTCGAATGAGCCTTTGCCTCATTCGAATGATATCCTTAATCTTCACCATATCTTCAACACATTCGAATGCATATTAAAAATTTTAAATCTCATTCGAATGAGCATTTTTCCCATTCGAATGACACCCTTCGCTTCATAGTGGAATTTGGAAGGGTATCATTCGAATGAGCCTTTGCCTCATTCGAATAACACCCTTCTTCTTCACCATATCTTCAACACATTCGAATGAGCTGAGGATGAGCTCATTTTCTCCGGCGCCGTTCTTCATTCGTTTTTTGTTCTTTATTCTTCCATTCGAAGGTTCTTAAAGTTTTATTATAATATAATTATATATGTATGCATCTCACAACAACCAAAATCTGTAGGTGGAAAATCGCGATTACAATGTGGTGCATCTTCCTCGTTTTCGTCTGCATCTTCCTCCGTCGTCTGGGTCTTCCGCCGTCGTCTTCTATCATCTTCGTTGTCTTCTCCGTTATCTTTTACGACGCATCTACTTCTTCAGTGATGATATCAATGCAACGTCAAGCAACACAGTAAGAGCGAGGGTGCGCAGGAGCACACCAACGACGGAGAAGACGGTCCGAGGAGTGAGAGCGAGAGCGCATAGGAGGACAACTTCGTCTTTTACCTCTTCTATTGACACTGAATTTGGCTTTGATGGGAAGAGATTTTCATGCGTACGACCTTCCCGTGGGAAGCCATTTTCCGTCATCTTCGTTGAACCAAACGACCGCCGCCGATGGAAAATCGTGATTTTCCATTTCCATCGTCATATTTTCAGCGAACCAAACGGGCCCTTATACAGAAAGCCTATAAAGGATATTTCTAATGAAGCACGAAGGGATTGAAGAAGTAAGAGAGAAAGCAAAAACAGTAAGGAGAAGGGGGAATGTTAGAAAGAGAAGTGGAAAGAAAGTATGGGATGCAGATTAAAAAAGGGGAGAGAAAAAGTGAAAAAAAATACAGGAGGCAAGGACTGGAAAAAGGGGGCAGGTGCGAGTGAAAAGATAGAAAATATAGGTAAGATACAAGAGGGAGCATATGGGGGAATGTGCTGGGAAATAAAGAAGTTTCTTCGGGCCAGACTAAGGCCTAGAAGTTTGGGTTGAAAAAAGGAAATGAAGGGGGATCAAGACATGGGCTTGATGAGAGGAATTTGGGTCAGGAAGTGATAGAGACAAAAGGCATAATCCAGGAGAAGGAAAGGGGACTGGAAGGCATAATTCCATTGGGCTTAATGGGAACAAGGGAGGAAGGTATGGAGGTGGATGAGGAGAAACCCCTAGACCCAACTACGGTAATGGACATTTCAGGGCCTGGAAAGGAGGGACTAGAAAAAGAAGAGTACCTGGAAATTGAGACTAGAAGCGGAACAAAACATGTGACTAGAGTTATAGTGGAAAATTAGTAAGTGATTTGTGTGCTTTCTCCTTTGATTATAGTTTATTATGAATATTCTAGTTTGGAATATGAGAGGAGTAGCTGGAAGAGATTTCGGGCTTGCTCTAAAAGAGGTTTGTCAAATCTAGAACCCTGAAATAGTAGTCCTTGTGGAAACTAGATGTAGTGGTGAAAAGGCGCAAATACAGATAAAAAAATTTGGCTTTCAAAATAAATTAATTGTGTAAGTGCAAGGGATGCCAGGTGGAATTTGGATGCTTTGGAAGGAGAATGATATAGACACACAACCCGTAATCATGCACAAACAATTCCTACACTGTGTAATGAATGAGGTAGGATTGAAACCTTGGTGTTTTCTGCGGTTTATGCTAGCCCAAAGGAGTTAGAAAGAATAGACCTTTGGGAACAGTTAGGGAATATTTCAAAGAATATGATAATGCCATGGCTATTGGCAGGTGATTTTAATGATATTAACTGTATTAATGAGCATAAAGGGAGTGTTAGTCCAAATATGAAAAAATGTGAAAGATTTTGAAATAATATAGATAGATGCCACCTTATTGACTTGGTGACGGAGGGCTCAAAGTTTACTTGGAGAGGCCCAATTGTGGAATATGCTAGCAAATTATACAAAAAGTTGGATAGGGCGCTTTGCAATGCAGAGTGGAGGAATTTGTTTGCGGATGCTATTGTGGAAGTGGGTGTGAGAATTAAGTCTGATCACCACCCCTTAATTATTCAAATGAATGGAAGGAAAATGGGCCAGTTAGTAGATCCTTTAGGTTTGAAGGTATGTGGCTAAGACACAAAGATTTTAGGGGTTTTATAGGAAGTAATTGGGATGAAAATAACACAAATAAGGGAGGAACTTCAAACACTAGTTCCCAAACTGATTCAATGGAATTTTCACACTTTCGGCCATCTAAAGAAGAGGAAGATGGAATTACTGAAAAGGATGGAGAAGGTACAAAAGAATTCGCAGAAAAATTCTGGTGTGTATTTGGAGGAGATAGAGAAGAGTCTCAAGCATGAACTGGAACATATTCTAGATAAGGAGGAGGTTTTTTGGTTCCAAAAAGCCCGTATGCAATGGTTGCAAGATAGGGATAGGAATGCGAAATACTACCTCAGGAGGAGGAGGAATAGGGTGTCCATGCTAAAAAATGAAAATAATGTGTGGGTGAAGGAAGAGAAGGAAGTGGAAGAGCTAGTACAAAGCTTCTTTAAACAGTTGTTTGAGGAAGATAGAAGTACTAGGCCGTGGATTTCAATAAGGCATTCTTGGCCGAAGATTGAAAGTGTGGGGTGGAGTAGTATGTAGTATCCGTTAACTAATGAAGAAATAAAGGAAGCGATGTTTGCAATAAGAGGTATGAAAGCTCCTGGTAAGGATGGGTTCCAGGCTTTATTTTTCTACAAATGTTGGGATATAGTGGGAAACAATGTTTGCAAAGCTATGAGGGAAATGTGGTTCGATGCTGAGAAAATAAGGGAAGTTAATAAAACCCTTATTTCTTTAATTCCAAAAGTAGATTGTGTCCAAAGGTGAGTCAGTTTCATCCAATTTCCCTATGTAATGTGATCTATAAATGTCTTTCAAAGATAATTGTCAAAAGAATGAAGGTGTTGATGCCAAAACTAGTGTCTCCTTTTCAAGTTAGCTATGTGCCAGGGAGGATCATCCATGACAACATAATCATAGTGCAGGAGATGTTGCACACTATGAGAAGGAAGAAAGGAAAGAGAGGCTTTATGGCTATTAAGATAGATTTGAAAAAGGCTTATGATCGACTGAATTGGCAATTCTTGGAAAAGACTTTGGGGGAGCTAAACTTTCCACAGGATATGATTAGAAAGATCATGGTGTCTGTTGATAATGAAGAAACTAGTGTTTTATGGGATGAGAAAAAACTATATGGGTTTAAACCATCTAGAGGCCTCAGGCAAGGGGACCCTCTTTCCCCTTATCTCTTTGTTTTTGGCATGGAGAAAATTACGCACATGATACTAGACAGAGTGAGAGAGAAACAGTGGAAAGGAATGAGAGCAGGGTAGAAAGGACCTGTTATTTCGCACATGATGTTTGCTGATGATCTTGTACTATTTTCAGAAGCTAACACAGAGCAATTAGAAATTGTTTTGAATTGTTTGCAGGAGTTCAAAACGATGTCTGGCCTACGTGTGAGCGAGGAAAAAACAAACATCTTTTTCTCTCCTAATGTGGAAAGCCGCCTAAAGAAGGAGTTATGCAAGAGAAGTAGCTTCAAGGAAGTAGAGGATTTGGGGAGATACTTAGGAGCACACCTCAGGTTTCTAAGAAAAAGGAGGGATAAGTATAAAGCAATAGTGGAGCGTATTAGAAAAAGGCTACAGGAATGGAAAGCGTCTAGTTTGTCGATGGCGAGAAGAATTACTTTAGTTGAATCTGATGTGAGTCCAATGGCTTTGTACACTATGCAGCATGATCGTTTTGCTACAAGGAGTTATAGACGATTTGGAAAGAGAATGTCACAGATTTGTGTGGGGGAGGAGGAGGATAAACGTAAATGGCATGTTGTATCCTAGGAAAAGATGTGTAATACGAATGAAGAAGGAGGGTTAGGTATAATGAATCTAAGGAGTATGAATGAAGCCTTTCTACAGAAAATTCTAAGGCGATTACAAACTGAACCTAATGATCTTTAGATTCAGGTTCTTCAGGGCAAATATGGGAGAGAGAGGAGTATGTCTAATGATTTGATAGTTAAAGAGAGAGAGACTCAAGGCTTTGGAAGTAACTTGCCAAAGGATGGGAGAACTTCAGAAAAAATATAGAGATAAGAAGGGAGACAGAGGGAAGTTGTTCTAGGAATGAATCAGAAGGAATCAGTAATACCAAGAAAGATGTTACATGGAAATTGGTTAAGAATGGGAAATTTAACACCAATTCTGCTTATAAAGCCTTTCAACACAATCAGAGAAGCTAGGAAGGAACTTTATGTAATTGCATATGGAAGATGTGGGTACCTGAGCCGGTGAAAGTATTTGTATGGCAAATGTTCCACAGAAGGCTAGCTACGAGAGAGACTATTGGGCTCTGGGATAGAGGAAATAGCTTTTTCTCTCTATGCAACCTGCGAATAGAAAATCAATTACACGCGTTAAGAGAATTCCCTTATGCAACGTAGATTTGGAGAAGTATGATTCCTATACCTAAGAGGGTATGGTTTTTCGGATGCAATTGGACTGAATGGATTAGGAAGAACATTAGGAAAAATCCCCGATCAGGTGGAAGAGGAAGATTGGCCTGAAATTTTTGTGGTGATGTGTTGGCTAATCTGGAAATAGAGGAATGGAAAGGTGCATAATGAACATTTTGAGATTCCAATGAATGGGCCACAAATTGTAAGGAATATTGTGGAAGGATCACTACTAGAAAAATCGGAATTAGCGACGGATAAAACAGAATTAGGGACAGAAAAAGTCCGTTACTAAAACGAGGGTCGCTAAATTTAACGACGGAATTAGCCTTACTTTTCCATCGCTAAATTTCGTTTTTCCCTCGCTAATTTCGTCGCTAATCAGAATATTATGCCTTACTTTTCCATCGCTAAATTTCCTTTTTCCTTCGCTAATTAGAATATTATACTTTACTTTTCCATCACTAAATGCGTTATATTCTATCGCTAAATGAGCAATTTTAGCATCATTATATTTGACAATTTTATCGCTAAATCAGTCACTAATTTTAAATATGAATCAACTATGTATTTATAAAAATATTTTGTAAACAAAACTTGTTTAATCAAAATTGATCCAAAAACAAATTTTAAATAGTAATATCAGGTACATTGTATCTTTAACCATAAATACACTCTAATGTCTGATAAAAGTCTTAAAGTTGAAAAAATACATATAAATGTTAAAAGCTCCAAACAATATAATCATGAAATGTTGCTAACACACCTAAGACTCACGCATAAAAAGAGAAGTGTCTCCAGGTAGGCTATAAAATATGATAGAGCAAGAATCCATGTAGCCTCAGTAGCCCATCTAACTTTTTCAGGTAAATCAGCAGTAAAATTCCTCAGCCTGCAGAATGTCATGTTTGATGCAACATGGTAAAATAAGCAGACATGAGTGAGCAGAAAAGTTGTGTGAGGTACCTATCACCACCAAATACAGAGAGCAATTAATCGAAGAGTTTATGGTCTCATCAAAAGAAACTTTATTGCCTTAAGCTTACATTGTTCATTCTCCATGATGGGAAGGTATAAGATGCACCCAGAACTGAAAAGAAATAATGGGTCCAAAAATAATTTCCAACATAACTGAAGATTATTATCCAGAGACAGGCCTGAAGTTAGAAATTGAGACCCGAAGTTAGAAATAAAATTTTGATTTAAATGCCAAAGTCAGCTGTATTCAAATGCTCTGCATTATGAGTGGTTGGGGGATAGTGATTCAGGGATAAGGTAATCTCAACATACCTTTCCAACAAACAGCGTTGGAATCAAGAAAGAAGGAACTACTGACACCAACCCAACAAGCAAATACTCAAACTCTGTGAAGCGCTGCCAGTTACCAACCATTGTTTACCATCAGATGTGCGCACACACACACACACAAGTAAAATTCAAATACAATTCAAATAGCATGTCAGGAAAAAAAATAAAAAAAATCTAGCTCACACTTTGAGAGGTTTACAGTGATACAATTCAAATACGTCCAATACAACAACAATTTTCACTTCTGAGGATAGTTTGTCAGGCAAAAAAATAAAAAAAAAATCTCAGGTCATTCACACTTGTCCCCAAAACAAGAAACTGTAATAGCGTGTTTATGAACTACAACTGTAGTAATTCCAATAAGGTTGCTTAAAAATGGACTCGAAAAATGATTAATAAGAAGCAGAAAAATGAATTCTATTTCAACTTAAAAATGGACTCGAAAAATTTTATAGCCTACTTGTCAACTTGGAAGAAAAAGAAAAACGTATTCTGTTTCAAGTAGCACAACATCCAGACAAACTACAATACTCACATATGTAGCAACTTTTTGGCAGCTTAGTTTTAAGTGTCACTCACTGGTTCTATTCAAGAGTCTTCAAACTCACCCACCATTGCTTTAGAACACGAAATTAGAGGCATCATTTCTTGCTCAGCAAATACCTTTCTTACAGAAATTTGTACAACACATTATATATACCAGACACAGGTTTTTGTCACATTATATATACCAAACACAAGTTTTTGTACAACACATTAAATAAGAAATATCTATGTTATGCTGAAAGAAAATAAGAAATAGTTTAACTTTGCATTGCTTTGATAATGATATGGCATGCTGAAAGAAAATAGCTAGCAAATTCATTATTTATATTATCAAGGATCAATCTACTAGGCAAGATAAGAAATAGTATAAACCTGTCTAGTGTTAACTTCCTCCGCTCCAACCACCAGTATGTAGTTGTACTATGCTAATTGAGCTTCACGCCACCTGAGTCAGGCCAGAAACTCTACTATCAAACTCAATTTTCAAATGTTTTAATTTAAATGATTAAAACAATAAATAAAACCATATATTGAATGAAAGATAGAGTGGGCCTATCTTACATGAATGAAGAGAAAAAGAACAGGATGGCTCGACCATTAATAACTAAAGTTGACACTTCATCATGAGCCCTTAGACGATGCATATAAAGATGAAATTTCTCAGACTTATATTCATAGAAAAACTGTGTGGATGCTAAACTATACATGTGTTTCTGGTTACCTCCACAAAAAGATAATGAAAATAATAAATCTAGACTTATACTAATCCCATATAGTTAGGGATGCGCACAAAACTGGATAAAATAATGATGGATAACATTATTTTGCATACCACTTACACACCTACCCATAAAGTTCATTGAACATCAAATGCCTTGCCTTTCTAATAGCAGTAAACCATGCTGGTTATAATGCACCTCCTACAAAAGCCAATAATAGGGTACATAAGTCCTACAATTTGACATCACAGACACAGACTATAAACGGAATTAATATCTAAGAAAAATATGATTTAAGAAAAAGAAATAGATAAGCATGGGATTTAAGAAAACAAGACCACGCATATTTGACAATTAAAAAAGTCTCATGTGCAAGAATCCTAATAGACCTTTTCAATTAGGAGCCCAGCAGAGGAAAGAAGCAAAGTAGAAGTAAACACAAAAGAAAAAAATTTGAGGAAGATGCACTGGTTTTCTGGGTCTGCACATCAAGAGAGAAATAGAACCTGAAGCAAACCTTGAAAATGTTGTATACGAACTTTCTTCAAAAGGTAAAAAGACCAGCCTCACCATTAAACTGCCTGAAAGTTGAAGATATCTTCAAAATAATCATGTGTAGAAGAATCGGGTGATATTGATTTGTTCTCCTTCATTATTCATATAAAGGTCTTATAAAGAAATCAACCTTCTTAACTATCAGTATGCCATGGACCAATGAAAATTCAATGCAAAAGAGAATCACTAGAAATCTTAAGATATTTCTGGACAAATTGAATAATACAACAGCCTTTTCTTGAAACACTAGCATATTTGAAACACCTTCCAATATTCTACCATGAAAATGTCCTTTTTAACAATATCTAGAAAACAGAAAAACATGAGCAATTTTATACATCAGTAACGTGAGGCAGATAGAAAGAAAGTATAAAACAAGCATCCAGAGATTTTCAGCCAGTTGGAGGAACCTCTCCCCTCATTATCCTCCATGGATCGCCATAAAACTGAGGTTTCATGAGAAGCACAACTTCCCCAGGATGCTTTTCACAGTATTTTTCCTGTCATAATACAATATCACCTCTCAATTTAGCAATCTGAATGTAGATTCTAAGCACAGTTCCCAAATAATAGAATAGGTTTTCATGATATACTAACCAGCATTAATCAGTAAGCAAAGGCTAATCCAACCATTATGATTTTCCATCCAAAATAATAACCATTGCCACAATGTTATGCAAAGGGAATATTTCTGTGTCTGGTTCCTGCAGGAATTTTGAAATGCAAAACTTCAATGACCAATGTTCGCACCAGAAGCTTCTAAATCTGACATAAAAAAATCTAATTACCAGCTTGGTATATCAGACTTCAATAGTGACACTAAGATAATCCTTACGCACGCAAAATGCAATAATGTAACAAAGCTTATGCTAATTAATTTATATCTGCTCTTTTTTGGAATACATTACTTACAAAGAAAGAGAAGCCTTTAAACACACGAAAGAGGATCATTAAGAATTTCAAAAATGAAAACATATCACTCATATTTACAGATTCAACAAGTCGAGAAAAAGCAGAAGGATTTCTATAAACAAAGGGAACCAGCATGTGTAAGAAGCAGCTGAATTTCAATTATCCACGAAGAAGATCTGTACTTGCGAGCTTCAGTAACATCGTAGAAAATCTCAAGCGGAGTGAGCAGCTCGGGACTAGAAGACATGATTGGAAATCCTTTTCCTCTTCTTTTGCCCTTAGACGATGGTGAAGATTGAACAGAACAACGCTAAGGAGTAAACCAAGGAACAACGACGTGGATGAGAGGGAAGCTAAAAATGCACCGAGAGATGAAGATGAATACCCATGGAGATGAAGATGAAGATG
>JANTPZ010000512.1:0-28199 GCA_025593235.1 Vachellia pachyceras | reverse complement strand
TGCTAATTAATTTATATCTGCTCTTTTTTGGAATACATTACTTACAAAGAAAGAGAAGCCTTTAAACACACGAAAGAGGATCATTAAGAATTTCAAAAATGAAAACATATCACTCATATTTACAGATTCAACAAGTCGAGAAAAAGCAGAAGGATTTCTATAAACAAAGGGAACCAGCATGTGTAAGAAGCAGCTGAATTTCAATTATCCACGAAGAAGATCTGTACTTGCGAGCTTCAGTAACATCGTAGAAAATCTCAAGCGGAGTGAGCAGCTCGGGACTAGAAGACATGATTGGAAATCCTTTTCCTCTTCTTTTGCCCTTAGACGATGGTGAAGATTGAACAGAACAACGCTAAGGAGTAAACCAAGGAACAACGACGTGGATGAGAGGGAAGCTAAAAATGCACCGAGAGATGAAGATGAATACCCATGGAGATGAAGATGAAGATGCACGGAGAGACAGACGGAGAGACTGAGCTCTTGCTTGGGTTAGGGTTGGGGATTTCAGTCAGAGATGGCGTCGTGGTCAGGGTGAGAGTGATTTGGTAAAGTGGTCAAGCGTGATGTGAAAGCTGTGTGCTAGCTTGTGATAGCCCTCCAAAATTAGAACAAAAATTTGAAATACAAGGGGGAAATATAAGAGGGAAAGTGATCTATGGCCAAAATTTAATATATAAGGGAAGTTGAAAAAAGAAAAAAAATGGTCATGTGTATTAGCTCTCCAAACTTTAAACAATGTGTTAACTTATTTATCCCTCTAAAATTTCATGCTAAAAATGAATATGAATAATTTAATATTATAGTAAAAAAATTTTATTAATTTGAAAAATTAGAGAGAAATATAATATTTCTCGCTAAATTCCTTGCTAATTGAGTAATTTAGAGATGGAAATATAAGTCGTCGCTAATTTGGACATTAGAGAGGAATTTAATATTCCTCGCTAATTGAGCTATTTAGAGAGGAATTCCAAAGTCGTTACTAATTTTCCTCGCTAAAATGTGATTTTCTATTAGTGGATGTGGAAGGAGGAAATTGGATGATTTGTTTAATGAACGGAGGGTAGAGAAGATTATAATTCAATGGTCTCTTCCACCCACATCATGGTGTAAATTAAACACAGACGGATGGAGCATTGCAAGTAGAGATGGAGGGTGTGGTGGCGTGATAAGAAGGGACTGTGGAGAGTGGATTAGAGGCTTCTCGATACAACTAATAGGAACAGATGCGGTGGAAGCAGAGCTGATAGGAGTGATAGAAGGGCTTGATTTATGCTGAAATTTAGGATTTCATCAAGTGACTGCTGAGTGTGATGCAAAGTAGATAATCGAAGCGATTAAGAAGAATCAACAATTAAGGGGGTATTCACATCTTTAGGAGAAGTTAAAGAACTTACTGGCGAGACAATGGAATGTCGAGATGCATCATATCTTCTGAGAAGGAAACCGATGGACGGATAGATTGGTAGCTCTGAGTTGAAAACAAAGCAGATACAAAACAATTTGGGAAGCTCCACCTGACGACGCCCTGCATATTGTGGAAGAGGACAGATTAGGATTTTCTTTTGTTAGAAATGTGATGATGTAATGGGCTTTGGCCTGCTTGTCTTTTATTCACCAAAAACAAAATATAGGGAGAATTGGGGAAGTCTCATTGGTGAATTAATTGTAAAATAGAACATTCTATACAGAAATGAGCTTTTATAATATGCAACTAATCTTCTATGTTATGTTCAACTGAGTTTTCATATATGCAACTGAGATTCCACATGTGCAACTGAGCAGATCCCACTTTGCAATTGATTCCTCAATAGGGGATTTTTCTCCAATCCTCCTTAATATATATATATATATTAAAAAGGAAATAAAGGAATGCACCCCCAATAAGTACTCAATAACTTATAAAAAGAACATCGCGTTTGAGAGCGTGATGGGGGAGTGCTTTTACATGAGCGGATGTAAATATGTGAATGATATTATTTTGTTTCGTGGAAAAACACTATTGAATAGGCTTTTGAACTCTCCAAAAATATTGACAAATAGGGCCATTAAGGGGCAGAAGGAGGTATGTTTCTTTTTCTTTAGCAGCAACATAAAAGTTTGAGTTCAAATTGAGGAAACTTTAGATTGGGATATGCGAAATATTAGTAGCACAAATTGGAATTCAGCTTTAGTTATTAGCTTATTCTTTTCTCTATCCTCTTTCCAATATCTTTTACCTTATTTCTTTGGTTAGTTCTTATTTTATTCATGAGAATGTTCAATTTATGTAGTTAAACATTCGTTTTGGATTATTGTACTTTGAGTATGGAGTAGAGAATAATCAATTTTTGCTTTAATGATATGTTTGTTTATTCAATTGTGTGATTAACTTTTCTGAAAAATGAGAGATCTGATTGAGAAAGATTTCGGTGTTCTAAATGAGCCTAAGGATAGGAAACTTAGATTATACCTTCAATTGAATTGTGTAGGATTAGGTTTTTATAACTTAATTTATTTGTAGGATAGGAATGTACTTATCAACCCTACATAGTCACATTATGTTTGTACTTATTTATTCTAATTAAGTAATCACCTAAAGAATTGAGGATTAATATAATTAGAACGCCTTTTAGTGGGTCAGAAAACCCTTTTAGGTAATTAAGAATAATAAACTAGCAAATATAACACTAATTTTAATTAAGGGGAGGAATTAGACACTGGAACATTTACATGCTCAAAAAGAAGTATAACAATTGTTGGGATTTGATATGATATTTTTATCTTATATTAATATTTGCTAATATCGTATGTATATCCACACTCTTGAGATCGATGGATTCTTGTGCGCTTCATTCTACACTCTTGCATTACAAGTCACAAAAACCTCTTGATTTTTAAATGCACATGTAATTGGTCAGAATCAATTATGATTTGAATCAATTATGTTAAGCTTGCATCTAGTTATATATGAGTTTCTTTATCTGCGATTAATGATTTGAATTGTATGCTTGGTTCTTGGTTGATTTTATTTGGAGTTTTGCGGACTTCAAGTCAATGGATATCTATTCTTGTGTTTCAAAGCTATGGTTTGCACGTTCAAATTATGTTGCACGTAAGTCGAAATAAAATTCATCTTACATACTTACTTTAGAATCCGTAAAATCAATCTCCCAATAAATTTTCAAACACGTACTATTCTGCTTGTGTCCACTCCTGCTCGTCCTTTAATTTGCGCCAGTTCTTGTGCACCTTCTGTTTCTCTCTCCTTTTTTTCTCTCAATCTCAACATGTGCTCTGAATGGGATCGCTCTTCTTCCTCAACGTTTATGTTTGAAAACTATAATGGCCTCGTTTGGAAAAGCGGTGGAGAAGTGTTTTTACCGTTTACCAACTAAATATGTAAAATATATTATCTCATTTTACAAAAAAATATTGTTAAACATGCGTTTAAGGTGTTTAAAAGTTTTCTTTAATGTGATTCTAAACCTCGAGTGAGGGTAGGATCTTATCCTCCATACGTTGGTCAATGTTGCGGTCCTAGGAGCAGCCTAGCTGTAAGATACCCCTTCATGGGTTCAAGTCAATTGCCTCCAGCGTACGGCGCTATTCCCATTTTGCTCCGAGAATTTTTGTGCAGCAACTATGGCTATTTACAAGTTTCCTTTCATCAACATCTCATGAAAATGTTCTAAATTATCAATATGTTTGTTTGAAAAAGTTTATTTACTTTCCAAAAGTATGTTCAATAGTGTTTTTTCGTAAAATGAGATAATTTCTTCCACATATTTATCTCAACTTGTGTAAAAGTATTTCTCTACAGTATTCTCAAACGAACAAAATATAATACGTTAACACAAACAAAAATTAGATCACCCAGAAATTTTGGGTTAAGGAACATCTCCTTTTCCCTTATCATCCTCTTATCTCCTTTTCCCTACTTATAAAAATTAGATCAACATAGAATGATTCATATTTGATTTTCTTTGATGATTATTACGATCATCATCAAAATTTTAGGTTAATTATAGGAACATAATTCATCAAATTAAAATTGCTACATCTTAACACGAATAGGTTAACACAATAGACAATAAAAAAATATATTTTGTATAAAACCAAATATGAGCAATTCAATGTTGAGCTCATCTTTATAAATAGGGAAGAGGATGATAAGGGAAAAATGAGATATTCCTCACCATAATTTTCAAAGGTTATTTCTTAAAAAAATTGTCAACTTTAATTTTTAACGCTCATGATGATATTTCTCCCTTTTTTTTAGTGATTACACGCAATATTGATTCAAGAAACAAAGTTTCAGATACCCGCCGCCTCTGTGCAAAAACTTCTGAAGTGAAATTGAACTTGAAACCACAGAGCAATGGCCATGGAGAGCAGTATCACCACATTCTCAACCATTTCATGATAATGCATGGAGGAACCATGTTGAAGTCCAATATTTGAAGTGGGTTTCTTCAGCCCATGCATGTTCTTGCAGAAACCATGATATATTGGGAATCTGGTATCCCAAAAAGAAAAGTCTAGCGAGAAACCAGTCAAAGACAACTCTGGCATACATGTTGAGCATTTTCATAAAGAGATGATAAAAACAAACATCCTTATTTTGAGTAGTGCACGTTCCTTGTCTGCAATTTCTCATAATCTGAATTAAGTTATACATTTAATGAGATCATGAGCACCATTACTATCTAGGTTTTATATTCAGGTAGAAGTACTATTTGATCCGCTAGTTTATGTTTTAGAGGAATGTCTTGGTGGTTTAATTCACTTCTTATCAAAAGATGTTCTTGTGTGTGGACATGTCTAGCACCAATTTGTTCAACTGCTTTTGGAATCTAGCTCCGGTGCTTAATTAAATCACCTTCGGTCTTCATATCAGACCTGTTTGGTAGTTTTAATTACATTACAAAATGACTCTTACAGTAAAGATTTAAAGTAGTATAGAAGTAAGATAATTATTTTACGAATATTAAAGATATTAGTAAGTCAGTTATTTATAATAGATGCTTGTTAATTTTCCTAAATCACTCTCTTTTATCCTATATATTGGGATTGCTCTTGCTGAAAATCCTCTCAATATGTATAATCAATGAGTACGTAGGAGAATAAGATGTTTAAAATGAATGAAGTTTATATTTAAAACCGAGGGAGAGAGGTAGCACATGCTTATGCTGATGCAGATGGGTGCATATTTCCTTTAAAAGTTTTAGACGTTTCTTGTTTTAACAATAATGTTTAAAATTAACTGTTGTTAAATACAATGTTAGTGAATCAACTACTAATGAAACTACAAATGCCACAAACAGTAAAATATATTAACTAATCAAACTGTGAAGCTCCTATATTGTGTTCGTTTAAAAAACGTTGAGAGTTCGCAAGAAAGAAAAAAGAAAAATGTTGAGAATGATTGTTGGTCAAAATGCGTTTTAAAAAATGACTTTTATCTAGAATATATTTTAACAAAGTGCATTTATATTTGAATAAATGTTAGATTTAAAATGCATTCTATTAAGAAAGAGATTTTTGTTCAAAATATATATATTTTAAAAGGAGTTACTAAATGTTAGAGTCTACGAGTTAATGAGTGTTTAGACCAAACAAACACGATGAACTTGCTTTTGAATTCATGAGAAGCTTTGCCAAACGAAACCAATATATATACATTATAACATACCCAAAGATATATCAAAATTCTTTTATATATTGATGAGATAATTGGTATTGGATTTTGAAAAGTTCGTGATACCAATTCAATAATTGTAATCATGTCGTGTTGGACCAAAAAATCATATCACCAAAATCCAAATCTTTGTGCTTCACAGCTGGAGAATTGAAGTCTACAAGTGTAATCATGTGGCCATAGAAAACTTGCAAAATTTTGGTGTTCATTATACACTTGTGCTCATTGCTTGGATCCCACTAATGGGTTCTGTTCAAGAAGTGTCTGTATGAAATAAAAAAAAAAATTAGGTGAAAGCTATAGGCACAGAGTAATTTTAATTTGGAAAATTTTGACAATGGTTTGTTTTAATAAAGCTAAAATTTTAAGTTGCCTTACATTAATTATTGATCAACAAGTTTTCCCCTCACAAAAAATAGCAATTTTTCTAAAAAAATTATAAGGCACTCAAAAAAAAATCACGAGTAGTAATACAAAGTATCACTCGCAAATTTAGCAGTCAATTTCAGGTGATATTTTTATAATAACATTTTTAAAAAAGAAAAAGAAAAGTCTTCCAATGACGTAATTACATGAATTTTTTGGTGTTATTTATAATTAATTTAATTATATGGTCACTGTTTGTAATTTCCCCAAGGTCACATGCACAGGACTCTTTTTTCTTCTTCTTTTCTTCCGCCTTCCCAAAAAGGGTAAATGACTCATACGCCATGCGAACTCACCTTTGAATTTCGACCCAAAAAAGTATAAAAACCAAAAAGGAAAAATAAAAGAAAAGGATTTACCTTTGAGAAGAAGGTCCGATCATGCGTTAGTTTGAATAGCCCGTTGGGAGAACGGACACAGATTCTAAAGTAAATATGTGAGAGGAATTTTGTTTTGGTAAACGTAAGAATGGATTTTGGTGGCCTAAACGGGTTAACCAAACAAACCTATTGGTTCCAACTTTAATACATAGGCCGGTGCCGATTATGGGCGACTGTCACACAAACGGTTCTTATAGCTTTTGTAGCTTTGCCTCTCCCTAGTCACTATATTAAAAGTTATAAAAAAATTTATTATCAAATTCTAAGTAGAGAAATAAATAAATAAAATATCCTAAAAATTGGTAAAATTATCATTAATTAATGGACTAGACATGGATGAAATTGCGAATGATCAACCAATAAATATTAACACACATTAAAAGTATCTAAATTAAAATTTAAGAGAAAGATCAGAGGGCTATGCGAGATTGACAATGCATGTATGTGTATAATTATCCTCATGCCCAAATTAAATCACCTTTTGAGAGAGATTTTCTTCTATAATCTTCATAAGGGGAAAAATCCACAAAAGATTGCATCTCCAAAAATCTGAATATTTTTGTAATAATAAAATATTTTTTAAAAAAAATCTTGAGACAACTCATTATCTTGAGATCTCATTCCGTGGCCGGAGATAGCAGACATGGCAGCTTTCAGTCTTTCACTTTACATGTAAAGCTTATCTGAGAAATAATAATAAAAAAAAGCTCTTCTTCTGTGGAAAGCGGTGGTTCTTATTACTCACACGTGACAATATAATAATTAATTAATGTCCTCATTTGCCAGAACAGAGATTGTAGCATTTCTCATCCGTAGCTCTTCTTAATGATAAATTTCCTTTGTAATTTGATACGAATGAAGCATTTCATGCTGGACGCTCTCCCGTTCTAGCAAGTTCATTGTTCAGGTATGCATTATTCAGTTTTGTTCCATCTCTTCCAATTGCAATTGCAATTTCAATACAACACAAATTTGAATCTCTCTCTCAGTCTCTCATCTCTCTCCTCTGAGCTAAAGAGAGAATATATATATATATATATATATAGAAGAAAGTTGAGGATGATCCATTGAAGGCATAAGGATATATGGCTCCATATTATATTAAATAAGGTCAGAAGATAAGATATAAAGAAGGCAACATATCTTGATGCAAAAAAAAAAAAAAAAAAAAAGAAGGCAACATATATAAAAAGCTTGTAATACTCTTCTTCGTCTCCTTCCCACTTTTGATTATTACATGGTTTTACTTGCTATTCATTTTTTATGTTTTTGAGTGTGTGTATCTTCCCAAGTGAGATCATATTCCTTATATTTATATATATATATATATATATATGCTATCATATGTTTTTCATGCTTGCTAATTAGCCTTCAAAGCGGTTTGTTTGGGTACCGCTGGCAGAAGTATATTTGATTCTTAATATAATATTCAATGCAGTATAAAGTGGATTGCATATTAAATATGGGCTTTAATATGCCCTTATAGATCTATCAACCATAAAAGAATTTTTTGATTTTGTATTCTCCTTGAATTTCTTTTTCTTTTTAAGTTTTTGAGCGTCCGTGTATATTTCTATCCCTTTTATTTAATGAAAGTTATTACCTTAACAAAATAAAATGGTGATTTAACAATTAAATCATGAAGAAACATATGGGGAAATTTTAAAATATAAAAAATTTATATTTCTGAATTACAATTTAAGTATATATTGTTAGTATTTAATTATAAGATCATTTAAAAAAATTCACTTAGTATAAGAATTTTCTGTTAAATAAACTCATATTGGTAAGAATATATGATTAATGTCTATAAAAATATATATCTAAAAATGCAACTTTTAAATTTAAAAGATAGAACTAAAATTTGTTGTAAATTTAAAAGATAAAAAGTAGACGTTCCACTAAAAAACATTTGATGTAAATTTAAGGCATAAAAAATAGACATTCCCCTTGTAAAAACAATTCCAATAATTCCCTTCCTCTAGCTGTGGTTTTATATCATGTTGCTCAGTTACAGGTTCACCATCTGACATATCTATAACTACGATGTTTCAAGGATCACATTTCAAAATATATATATCTTTACCTTGCCATCACTTTCAGCAGCAGCAGCAGCAGCTACCATTAATGGCAATCCTTCCTTGCTCACTAGTTCTATTTTTCAACATGCTTTCATTCTTCATTCCAATGGCAGCCACTGCAACAACCGATGTCATTACACAGTCTCAGCCTCTTGTTGATGATGGAAAATCCACCTTGGTGTCTAAAGATGGAAGATTTGAACTGGGTTTTTTCAGCCTAGGTACTTCCACAAACCGCTACGTTGGCCTCTGGTTCAGAAAAGTCCCAGTTCGATATATTCTTTGGGTCGCCAATGGAGAGAAACCACTCAAAGACAAGCTTGGCATGATGGTCATAAACAAAGAGGGACATCTCACTATTCTCAGCCAAAATCAGACTCTTATTTGTATTGCAAACACAACAACAACAAAGGCCTTGTTTATGAATCCTATTGCTCAGCTTTTAGACTCTGGAAACTTGGTACTAAGAGACGAGAAAGACCAAGACCCACAAAACTGCTTGTGGCAAAGCTTTGACCACTACTCTAATGTATTTTTGCCAGGAATGAAGCTTGGATGGGATTCAATGACTGGTCTGAACCGGCGTTTAGTAGCATGGAAGAATTGGGATGACCCTTCTCCATCAGATTTCACATGCGAGCTCATGCGTAATCACAGTTACCCAGAAATATATGTTCGGCAAGGTGGAACAATATCTTACAGGAGTGGCCCTTGGAATGGTGATCATTTTGTTGATACCCCTTCATCAATGAAGAGCTTGCTTTATAACGCAAGGCTTGTGCACAACAAGGATGAGCTTTACTACGTGTATGCTCCTTTAAATGAGTCAATGATCTCTATAAGAGTCCTGAACCAAACAAGAAACTCTCTGCAGAATCTCATGTGGATTGAAGAGGATCAAACTTGGAAATCTTTTGGTGATGTTCCAAGAGACAATTGTGGAAGATATAATCTTTGCGGTGCTTTTGGAATCTGTTCCATTGCTGACTCAACGTTGTGCCAATGCTTGAGAGGATTTGAGCCAAAATCACCCAAGAATTGGGACATTTATGACTGGAAAGCAGGGTGTGTTCGCAGTGAACCTTGGAGTTGCAAGGTGAAAGACAAAGACAACTTTGTTAAATTTAGTAACCTAAAATTACCAGATACTACACATACTTGGGTCAATGCAAGTATGACACTTGAGGAGTGCAAAGCCAAGTGTTGGGAAAATTGTTCCTGTACTGCTTATGCAAATTCAGATATCAAGAGAGGAGGTAGTGGCTGTGTCATGTGGTTTGGTGACCTACTTGATTTGAACCAAATGTCAAGTGATGCAGGCCAGGATCTATATATTCGACTTGCTTCTACAGATATGATGGGTATTCATTTTGTTATCTTTTTGTATCAAAAAAAAAAATTTTGTTATCTTTTCATTTCTGGAGTGTTTTGTTACCTCACTAACTGCTTGTTCATTTTTTTGAATGAAGCCAAACATAAAGGTGTTAACCCATACAAGATCAAAATAACCGCAATAACAACTTCTGTTTTAGCACTTGGGATGCTTTTGACCTTCCTTTATATTCTTAGAAGTAGAAGAAAGTCCAAAGGTAAGCATTCTAAATAATTACAGGTATGGTGCATTTTTCTTTAGGGTGGAAAATAGTTATTAATGTATTTTTAATTTTTAGATAGGGAAATTGGTGAAAGCTCCATATTTGAAAAATTTTTTGGTGAGAATAATATGATTTTTTGATACATAGAAAATGTTGGTACTCCGCAAGATTTTATATAGAGTACCAGTATTCTAATACATATTCTTCTAACCAATATAAAGTTTTCAACAAAAAAAAATTTCACTGATTTTTCCTTAAGAAGTAAACTATCTTACTCATTCCGTTTAGTTCGCTTGAGTGAAAACATTTTCTCAATTAATTGATCGAACCTTGTCCATAGAAAATACTGGTGAAGTCCCAGAAGGCGATATGGAGCTTCCTTTTTATGACTTTGCTATAATAGCTAGTGCTACCCAAAACTTCTCGGATGACAATAAGCTTGGCCAAGGTGGCTTTGGATCGGTGTATAAGGTAACTTGCGAAACCTACAAATAAGGTGGTAAAGCAAGTAGTTTCACTATGTCTAACAGATGAAAATATTTTTAATTGTTAGGGAACATTAGCTGGAGGACAAGAGATTGCTGTGAAGCGACTTTCACAACATTCTCACCAAGGAGTGAAAGAATTCAAGAATGAAGTTATGTTGTGTGCCAAACTTCAACATCGAAGTCTTGTTAAAGTTCTCGGTTGTTGCATTCAAGGAGAAGAGAAAATGCTCATTTACGAATACATGTCTAATAAGAGTTTAGATTTATTTATTTTTGGTTCGTACTTTATTAGCAATCAATTGTCAATTGGTTTTAAATTCAACTCGGATAACAACTAATCTGTGTACTTTTGGAACTTCACAGGTTCTCCTACTCAAAGGAAACTCTTGTGTTGGTTCAAGCGCTTTCACACTATATGTGGAATTGCTCGAGGACTTATGTATCTTCATCAAGATTCAAGAATGAGAATCATTCATAGGGATCTTAAAGCCAGCAACATATTATTAGATAATGAATTGAATCCAAAAATATCAGATTTTGGTTTGGCAAAGATATTTGGAAAAGATGAAAATGAAGAAAATACAAGAAGAATTATTGGCACTTAGTGAGTATATCTCTTCATTGCATTTTTTATTTATAGGCATTATTAAAGATTATATATGTGAACTCACTAATTATTTATTCCAGTGGTTATATGGCACCTGAATATGCGATCTATGGGTTATTCTCCACGAAATCCGATGTATTCAGTTTCGGAATTTTATTACTCGAGACAGTGAGTGGAATGAAAAATGGAGCATTATCCTTGACGAGCCATAGTGTCAACCTTATTGGGCATGTTAGTAAGAAAAGCCTCCTCGCTACATTGTTTTCCCTCTTCATGAACAATATGACGTTTTTGAATTTTTGTATGTAGGCGTGGAGGTTGTGGAAGGAAGGGATCCCACTTGAATTGATTGATGCAAACTTGGGAGAGTCTTATGATGAATCAGAGGTATTGAGATGCATCCATATTGGTCTTCTTTGTGTGCAACATCATCCTGATGATAGGCCAAATATGACATCTGTGGTTGTGATGTTAAGCAGTGAGAGTGATTTGCCTCAACCTAAGGAGCCTGGTTTCCTCTTAGAATCAATTCCAATTAGTAAGCTCGGCAATTACACTGGTGCCTCAATAAACGAAATTTCTATAACCCAGTTAGAACCCAGATAGAAGATTACACTGGTGCCTCAATAAAGGGTTAAAAATCATTTGAAATAGTTTGAATATGTATAGAGATGATCATTGGATGCATTGGTGACAATGACAGATCAACTAGTTTGGAATTCAATGACAACAAGTGTAGAAGAATATCCAGAAGAATCTATCACTTGGTTAAATTGGCATCTATATAAATGACAACAATTTCTCACATAAATGAGCAAACAGATATTAATATTAATATTATCTGTATAACAGATTGGCATCTATCTCCAGTTTTTTATAATATTAAATCACGAGCATCGTTACCACTTGGTTAGATTCAAGTAACACAAGCGTCCGCGGATTTCCTTCCTCTGGTTAATGTTTCTGAGAAATCACTTGGTTCAACCCATTTAATTTTAGTATCGTTTTCGTTACTCTCCATATCACTAATAAGCAATAACACTTCAAACTCAACTTTTCAAATTACTAGTGGTGGTTACTCCTTAAGCTTTTCTTGTTATTTCATATGATCAAAGTTATCTTTAAGACTAAAGTATACTTTGTTTTTTAAGTTTATATCAAATTTCAGTTTAATCCCTTAAATTTAAAAAGTATATTTTTAATCCTTTTGTTTTAATATTGTTAGTTTCATTTAACATAAAATGACAATTTATCAAATTTAAATTGTGATTCTGTAGTTAAATGAACACAAAACGTGGTTAATACTTAAAAATTTAAGCATATTTTATCAATATTTAGTTGCGTAATCACTATTTGCATTTGATGAATCATAACTTTCTTGGTTGAATAAAACTAATGTTGTTAAGATAAAATGATTAAAAGTGTATTTTCTAAACCTAAGAGACGAAACCGAAACTTGATTTAAATTTAAAGAACTAAATATACTTTTAAAGGAATTTAAAATGGTGCTTTTGCATATGAATACATATGCCTAATATTAATATAAATAAAAAATATTAAAAAATAAATTTATATGCATATTTTAGAGAGAGAGAGAAAGCCTGCAATGTTCTATTGATTTTGTTTTATCATTCTAAGTTGAAAAGTTGAAATAATATGGTTTTAAATTATATATAACTTCGTAGAAAAAATCATTTAAAGATTTATTTATGCTTTAGATCATACAAACTTTCATTGACCTATATTAAAAATTAAAGAATATATTTAATGTTTCAAATATATATGTTTGCTTTTAGGAGGAATCTTAACAAAAAATATAATTTATTATATGTTTCATAAATATGTGTTTTCTTAATTTTTTATGAAAAGCATTTTCATTTCATTTTATAACTTATTTGCTTGTATTAATTAATTACTAAATGAACTTAGTGCATGTTTGAGAATTCGTTGGAAGAGTATTTTACGTAAGTCAATGTAAGTGAGTAAGAAGAATTTTATCTCAATTTATATGTAATGTGATTTAAACGTGAAATCCAAACAAATACTAAAATGACTTGCTACTAGTTTGAAACAAATGTTCACTCGAGAAAGTATAAAGATTTTATGTTTTCGTTCAACTTTTATATAAAATCTTCTTGTTACGCTTGCAATTGCCCAAGAATCGTGCTTTTTAGGGAAATGAAGGTTTTTTTTCTTATTACATACAAATTGAGATATAACTCCTCTCACGTACTTATTTCAATTTACGTCGAAATCACTTTTTAATGGGCTCCCATGGAGATAAAGTTTGTTTTAAAAGTCATTTTAATTATTTAATTTACCTCGGACATAGTAAATCAATCATGATGAAAAGGTTAATCCAGTTTGATCCAAATAGCCGTTGCTTCACTTCTGGTAGAAAATAGCCCAAATACATAAATGGGCTTTAAGTCCAATAGGCCCACAAAAGTTTAGTATTTTTCAGCAATTGCATTTATGCTCTGTTATTCATCATGATATCATCAGCAAGGTCAACACATCGTCCGTGGGTTCAGCTGGCGAAGGTATTGGACACTCTCACCAAAGGGAGAGGGTTCAATACCGGGGAATGTCACTTTGTTGTGGCTCCAATCGCGGCGCTTGGGGAGGCATCCTAGCTCCTCGGTGCTTAGGTAAACACCTGAGGGTAATTGACGGCTTGCCCTGCTCAACATTGGTATGACTTAAGAGGAAAGGAGATTTCGTCCTGTCATTGACTTGTGGGTGAGCCCAACCCCTTGTCTGAAATTTTTGTAACAAAAAAAAATCAGCAAGGTCAGATCCACTTGAAGCCTTATGCAGTTAAACCCAGTTCGTTTGCGAAGGCAGAAATCTAAGAAACGAAACGACGATCATTTATGGCCATCTTGAAGGAAAGACCAGATGGGGGGAGTCAACAGAGTTCCAAGAGTGCACCAGAAATTGCCATGGAAAGTGTAAGCTGAGAGCGGAGCCTAGGAAATGCACATCAATGCAGCTCCTGCAGAATTGGATCACCGATGGAAGATCAAGACTCAATCTTGAACACTCTTGCAAGAGCCTGGACCCGAGACCACACGCGAGCGAATTGAGAGCTGAAAGCTGGAATCTGCTAGACGCACACGGACGGTGAATCTGGACAAAGCGAGACCATCGGCGACAAGTTGAGACCTGAGTCTTCTTGCGCGCACAAGAACGCAGGGGACAAATGGCGGAGAAGAAGGATGGGAATGACGTCGGCGCTCTAGAGAAACGAACGACTCCACCAACCATAGCCGCGAACATACATTGATAATGGGTCCGTTTGGCAAAACGGTAGAGAAGTACTTATGGGTTTATTCACATAAGTCGAGGCAAATATATGTAGGAGATTGTCTCGTTTTACAGAAAAACACTGTTGAACGTGCTTATGGCTACAAGCGTTGCCAAACAAACACACTAATAGCCTCAATAACTTAAAACCCCCATGGTCGACTTCGGTGCCTCCTGGGACCGCCGCCACGTCAATATCTTTTTACTCACAAAAAATATACCTCCTTCTACAATGGGTCCCAGCAAAAGGAGAAGGTGACCTCCTCGGGGTTCAAGAACTCCAAATTTTTTTCGTTAAGAAATTCGAACAGAAAGCCCAAGACTAGGAAGAAGAGGAGAAAGAGAAAAAGGGTGAGAAGCAGATTAAGGAGATGGCGGAGGCTTCGGCGTTAGCGTTCTTCTCTATCCAATGGTATTTAAAGAAAAGACGGAGCAAAGAGAGACGTGTGAGCTCTGCTTTGGAACCTGTTGACGCCGGAAATGGAGGAGGAAGAGCTTCTGTTGTTGTGTCTCCGACGAACGCGTTTGAGCGAATTGAAGGAAACTTGAAAAGAGGAATAGCTCCAAGAAGGGATTACAGAGAGAGGTTCGAACTATTGCCGCTAAAGAACAAGATCAAGAACCGGATCAAGAAGTGAAAGAAGAAGGTAAAGCAATTGCTAATTTATTCAAAAAAAAAAAAACTGATGACAAGCCCAAATCAGGTGGGACAACCCAAGGGAAGTGGTCAAGATGAAAAAAAAGAAAGAAAGCTAAGCAGCCAAGAGCAGAAGGCACTGAAGTTCAGCTTCAAAAAAAAAAAATTGCAATAGAAGCTTTTGAAGCAGCGGAGTTATCATGTATGACATGCAAGAAGGTACGGTAATAAAGGCTACAGAAATGCTGTAGAGGCAGGGGAGAAAATCATCCATCCTTAAATACGTTGTAGTCATAAGAATATAAGAAAGTCACAGTAACAAAAGTTGTGGAAGTAAAGGTAAAGGCCAAAATGATTCAGATAATGTGGTCACACCAAAATCTTACTCAAAAGAAGTAAGATGCACAAATGAAATTGTAAAGCAAGTTATGAGTTTTTGTTAATAGTAGAACTCCAAACATGGTGGAAGTGTAGAAAATAGCTCAAATACATAAATGGGCATTAGGTCCAATAGATCTAAGAAAGTTGACAGAGAAGCTCTGTAAATAAGATTGTAATGGATGTTAAATAAGAGAGTATTTTTAGCAATTGCATTTATGCTCTATTATTCATCACTCCTCATTTCTTCCTGTTACGCTTCCTACTGCTGAACGGCGCTCATTTCACCCTTCCTTTTCCACTGCAACTAATGCCCATAACGGTATTACCAAGTCTCATCCACTTCATCGTCTTGGAGGGAACTTAATTGGGCTTGGAAGTTGGAAGCTCGGAACTTGGTTTCTTCACACGCTAATTTCCACCAACTGAAGCAGCGTAATCTGGTACATAAATTCTGTCTTAATTTGCTTCAGTTTATACCTTTCAGTAATCCATTTGATGTTTGAGCCTCATTCTGGTTCCGAACTAAGTCTTAAAGTTTAAACTCCTTTCATTCCGATTCCAGTTGGTATTAGCCTACCTGCAATTTTTGGTTGAATTATTGACCGAGAAAAACTCAATCAGGTGTATTAGAGCAAATGTGTTTTTTTTAATTGACTTGCAAAAAACACTGGCATTTCGAAACTTTTACTTTCAGCATTTGCGAACCGAAACCTTTTTATGTTTCTTGCGACCTTTTACTATCTGAAGTGTTTGGGCTTCAACTGGTAGAAATGATTTACAAAAATGGAAATTTCCTTTAAATTAGGACATGTAGAAAACAATTTGATGGTTGCATTGAAGTCAATTATGTTGAATACGGTCCACCAAAATTAAAAAAAAAAAAAGAACCTTAACCTTCGTTTCGCTGACCCGACAGCAAGGATTTGACGGACCTCAATCATGCAAACAATCTGTCCTGATCGGAAAGAGAACAGATTTTCTGAGTTCAAGAAAACCAAGTCAACCCGCTTACTTCTGGTGGGCTGCCCTTTCAACACGTTACGCATCAGGATCAGGAATATATTTATTCTCTGTAGTATAGAGCAATTAATTAAATCAATGGCTATCCTTCCTTATTTGCTTGTTCTTCCCTATCTGCTTTTGTTCTACAGATTCTCTTTTGCAGCTGATACCCTTACCCAGTTCGTGTCTCTTGGTGATGGCCAGACCTTGGTTTCTGAAAATGAAATGTTTGAATTGGGTTTCTTCAGCCCAGGTAGTTCCACAGACCGCTATGTTGGGATCTGGTACCACAAAATCCCAGGTAGAACTGTTGTTTGGGTTGCCAACCGTAACAGACCCATCAAAAACAACTTAGGCATGTTGACCATAAACGCGGAGGGACATCTTGTACTTCTCAGCCATGATGGGGCTGTTGTTTGGTTGGCAAATTCCACCGCAAAGGCCATAAGTCCAATTTTGCAGCTTTTGGGCTCTGGAAACTTGGTTCTAAGAGATGGGAAAGATCAAAAGCCCCAAAACTACTTGTGGCAAAGTTTCGACTATCCTTGTGCCACGACTTTGCCAGGAATGAAGGTTGGATGGGACCTGAGAACTGGTCTTAATCGACGTTATACAGCATGGAAGAATTGGGATGACCCTTCTTTTGGTGACTATTCAGCAGAGATTGTACTGCACAATTTTCCTGAAATAGTATTCTGGCAGGGCTCAACACGGTATGTAAGGAGTGGCCCCTGGAATGGCGTCCGGTTCAGTGGCAATTCTTATGCAACAAGCAATCCACTTTACGAATTTAAGTTTGTCTGGAATGAAGATGAGGTGTATACAGTTTTCAATGTCAAAAATGGGTCATTGATTCCAAGATTTGTCTTGAACCAGACACTATACTCATCACTGGACATTATATGGAGTGAAGATGATCAAAGGTGGATTACTTTTAGTTTTGCGCCAAGTGATAATTGTGAAAGATATAATCGTTGCGGCCCAAATGGTAACTGCGTCCTGGGTGAGGCACCAATATGCCAGTGCTTGAGAGGATTCATTCCAAAATCACCCAAAAATTGGAACGCCATGGACTGGTCTGATGGATGCATCCACGATAAATCTTGGAGTTGCAAGGAAAAAAACAGGGACTATTTTGTCAAATTTACTAGGCTGAAATTGCCAGATACTCAATATTCTTGGGTTAATGCAAGTATGACACTTGAGGAATGCAGAGCCAAATGCTGGGAAAATTGTTCTTGTAATGCTTATTCAAATTCAGATATCAGGGGAGGAGGTAGGGGCTGTGCTATGTGGTTCGGTGATTTAATTGATATAAGGCAGATTCCCATTGACGACCAAGATTTATATATTCGCCTTGCTTCTCCAATAACAGGTATGGCCTCTTCGTGATCATTTTTCAATCATCTTTCGACTGCTTGAGCAACCTCAACCTTTTGTCTATTAACTCTAGTTCATTTCCTTGTGAAGCTGAACACGATGACACTAATGGAAATAGGACAAAGGTGATTGTTGTAACAGTGACCACTTTATTGGCTGTTGTGATGCTTTCCACTTTGTTTTACATTTACATGCGAAGAAGAAACTCTGCAGGTAAATATTCCCAATGCAACTTCCTTTACTTTTCCCCTCTTACTACGTCTGGGGTTGTATGGAGGATAACGGAACATGATTGAGCTAGATTTCATTGTGTTTTCCAAATAACAGAACGATTTCCTTTCCCTTCTTTTTTTATATTTCCCTCATTTAGTATATCAATGTGAACTATGGAAACCTTGTTAACAGTAAACACAAAATGGGCTACTAAGCATCTAATGCTATTAATAGTTTTTTTCTTCCTTTTTGTATTTATATATTTCACTTAATTTACGAAAGTGAACTAAGAAAACCTTTTCCGTAGGCGGAAAGGAAGAAGGCTCTGAGGGAAACATGGAGCTAAAAACATTAATGGCAGCAAACGATGAAGTAGAATATGAAGGAAATATGGAGCAACGTATCTATGACCTTTCAGTAATAGCTAATGCTACTAATAACTTCTCATCGGACAACAAGCTTGGCCAAGGTGGTTTTGGTTCTGTATATAGAGTAAGTAAATTAACATGTTAAGAGTAAAGCTTTAGAATCACTCTTCTGATTTATGATGTTGCATTTTGACAATCATTTATATGATGTAAAAATGCTAGGGTATACTTGCGGACGGACAAGAAATTGCAGTGAAACGGCTTTCACAGGGTTCTTCCCAAGGGCTGTCTGAATTTAAGAATGAAGTAAAATTGTGTGCGAAACTTCAGCACCGTAATCTTGTGAAGGTTCTTGGTTGTTGCATTCAAGGAGAGGAGAAAATGCTTATATACGAATACATGCCGAACAAGAGTTTAGATTCATTTATTTTTGGTTTGTATGGCTAAAGAACTATCAGTTAGCAGACATTCATCATTTTCTTTCATTTCTCCTTGGATAATGATAAGTATCATTACATTACAAATCTGCAGGTTCTGAACGTGAAATTCTTGATTGGTCAAAGCGTTTTCACATTATCCGTGGAATTGCTCGGGGGCTTGTGTATCTTCATCAAGACTCTAGATTAAAAATCGTTCATAGAGGCCTCAAAGCAAGTAACATATTATTGGATGGTGAATTAACTCCGAAAATCTCAGATTTTGGTTTGGCAAGAATATTTGGAGGAGATCAAATTGAAGATAATACAAGAAAAATAGTCGGTACATTGTAAGTATGCCTCATGATATTTTGATTTTGTATTTATGCACATTACTGAATATTGTATTAACTACTTTATGACTTTTAATAGTGGTTATATGGCTCCTGAATATGCAATTCATGGATTATTCTCTGTCAAATCTGATATATTCAGCTTTGGAGTATTACTGTTAGAAATAGTGAGTGGGATGAAAAACAGAGGGCCTTTCTTACCACGTCAAAGCGTTAATCTGATTGGACATGTAAGTAACAAAGATCCTAACTTTTTTCTTATATTGGCTCTGTTTGTTTTACCCGTTTTGCCAACGGGTGCGCTTACCGAGACACTTTTCCTCTCACATAAACTACCTCGGAATCTGTGTCCGTTTTCTCAACGGACTATCCAAACGAAGCTATTAACTTAAATTGGTAATTAATTCAATGTTTTGAATTGTTGTAGGCATGGAGGTTGTGGAATGAGGGAATCCCACTAAAATTCGTTGATGAACATTTAGAGAAGTCTTACGTTGAATCAGAAGTGTTGCGATGCATTCATATCGGTCTTCTCTGTCTGCAATACCATGCCGAAGATAGGCCTGACATGACATCTGTGGTTATAATGGCTTCGTTTGGAAACTCGTTGGGAAAACGGACACAGATTCCGAGGTACTTTATGTGAGAGAAATTTTGTCTCGGCTTGCGTGAGAATGGGTTTTGGGAGTCAGAACGGTGTTTCCAACAGGAAACCAAACGAAGCCAATGTTGAGTAGCGAGGGTCTGTTGCCCGAGCCTAAAGAACCTGGTTTCCTTTTTGATCACATCCCAGTTAAGGGAAAATCTCCTAACAATCATACAATTCCTTCAAGTAATGAAATATCGATCACCTTGTTAGAAGCAAGGTAAAGTCAATTTTGCTTCTTGATTTCGGACTACTAATGAGCATGCTCTTGAGAATGAGATTGGCAATTTGCAATAATTTAAGATGATGTTGATTCTAAAGAACTGTCTTTATTTGGCATTGTACTTGTAGTTTGAAAAAAAAAACATTCTTTGATCGTGTTTTTTCCTTAAAAAAATTGCACCAGACAGAGAGAATATTTTAAGAATGAAAGTTGGAAGAACTTTTACTGCATTGGCGAACTAGGACTTCTATTAGAATTATCTTTGGGAAAAGTTGGAATTGACTCCCAGAAAACATTCGGTTGCCCCAAATTTAAACTTGTGGTATCCTTGAAATCAGAATGAATCCTTTTCTTTTTTCTTAAACCTTTATTGTCTGAATTATTTGGGTTTGAACTGAATGACAAAGAAGAGCCGTGACCGAAATGAGTAAACTCATGTCATATGATTATGCCGATAAAGCTAATTTCCTTTCTCGTATTACAAGAATTTGATCGGTGTATCAGCTTGTAATTGGTAAAGAAAGATATAATGAATTTGAGATTTGTGTTTTAAATTTCAAATACGTCATCACTCTCTTATTCATACATTTCTCGGAGGAAAAGAATGACATTTTTTCCATGAAAAGAAGGAAGATAGGCAATTTAAAATGATTAAGGATATAATAGTTCTGTATTGCTATTATCCCCCACCCAAAAAAAAAACTAATAAGATAACTTAACTATTTAAATTAACAGTAAAAACTATCTTTCTATTGTAATTCACAATTTAAGATAAATATATAAGTTTATATTGATGTATATGAATATGTTTTTATAATGTTAAAGGGGTAAATAGTAAATGCAATTGCTTTTTATATAATCAAACTAAACATATCATTTTTTAGATTTTA
The DNA here is from genome assembly GCA_025593235.1 of Vachellia pachyceras. NCBI lineage: Eukaryota > Viridiplantae > Streptophyta > Magnoliopsida > Fabales > Fabaceae > Vachellia > Vachellia pachyceras. The sequence goes on along the minus strand of JANTPZ010000512.1, from coordinate 7,124 downwards.
TATTTTCAGTTATTGTGAATTAGCCTCTGTCATGTTCATTATCAGGAGATAAATGGATTTTGGAAAAGCAGCGATCCTAAAAATAAATCCCGTCAACGTTCTTCATTTATTTTTTGTCAGTTTTATTCATGTTATTATCGATTACGTTCATTTTGCCCTCCATCTTCCTCTGCAAGACTGCAACTAATGGCTGATTCTACAACGGCATTACCCAGTGTCATCCACTTCATCCTCCTGAAGGGAACTTAGTGAGGTGCGGAAGATGGAGGATTGGAACATGGTTTCTTCACCCACTAATTTTCTAGAACTGAAGTCGCGAAATCTGTTGCCAAGGTGTTTCTTTATCTGCTTAAGTTTATACCGTTTCAGTATCGATCTGATGTTTGAGCCTCATTCTTGTTCCAGACTAAGTTGTAAAGCTTAAACCCCTTTCATTCCAATTCCAATTGATATTAGCCTACCTGAGATTTTTGGTTCAATTATTGGCCGAGAAAAACCAAACCATGTAGTGAAGATTTTTTTTTTTTTGTTTAAAAAAAGCTGCTATCTATATGAAGATAGGAAGCAGCCATATCAGACTTCGGCAAAGTAGTCGGAATTGACTCAAAATAAATAAAACAAGTCGCAAATTTTGACTTTTGGCATTTACTAAACGAAACGAAACATTTTATTTTCTTTTGGCCTTTTACGGTCTGAATTGTTTGGGCTTCAACTGAATAACAAACACCATGTGAGGCAGAAATAATAAAAAAAGATAATTTTCTTGAGTTTAGGAAAAGAAAAAAAAACAAGTTGATGGTAGAAGTCAACTCTGTTGAATATCATCCCCAAAACAAAAACAAAAAGAAGAGCTTGGAACTTCCTTCCCCGGAAACTATTACAAGGTTTTGATGGATCTCAGTACACATGCAAGGATCTGTTGGTTTGTTGACAGAAAGCATTAAATTGAATTTTGAATTCGAGTTTGGAATTCTAAATATCACGCCCTATCTTATTCATGCATTTAAATCAGTCACTATTGTGTTCCTGCGTTGAAAATTAATCTCTCTTCCGTGTGAAGGAAGAGAACAGTTTTCTTTGTTCAAGAGCACCAAGTCAACCAGCATATTTCTGGCGGCTGCCCTTTCAGCATGTGCCACGCCAATGGCATACTTATTCTTTATAGTGTAGACCAATTCATTGAATCAATGGCTATCTTTCCATACTTGCTTGTTCTTCCCAATCTGCTTTTGTTCTTCTCCAGATTTTCTTTTGCAGCCGATACCCTTACCCAGTTCGAGTCTCTTGCCGACGGCCAGACCTTGGTTTCTGAAAATGAAATCTTCGAATTGGGTTTCTTCAGCCCAGGTAGTTCCACAGACCGCTATGTTGGGATCTGGTACCACAAAATCCCTGGAAGAACCGTTGTTTGGGTTGCCAACCGTGACAGACCCATCAAAAACAACTTTGGCATGTTGAGCATAAACGTAGAGGGACATCTCGTACTTCTCAGCCATGATGAGACTGCTGTTTGGTCGGCAAATTCCACCACGAAGGCCTTGAGTCCAATTTTGCAGCTTTTAGGCTCTGGAAACTTGGTTCTGAGAGATGGGAAAGATCAAAAGTCAAAAAACTACTTGTGGCAAAGCTTTGACCATCCTTCTGATACAGTTTTGCCAGGAATGAAGATTGGATGGGACCTGAGAACCGGTCTTAATCGACGTTATACAGCATGGAAGAACTGGGATGACCCTTCCTTTGGAGACTTTACAGAAGAGCTTGTACTGCAAAATTATCCTGAAGTATTACTCTGGCAGGGCCCAACAGAGTATGTGAGGAGTGGCCCCTGGAATGGTGTCCAGTTCAGTGGCATGTCTTATGCAACGAGCAACCCACTTTATGAACAAAAGTTTGTCATCAATAAAGATGAGGTGTATACAGTTTTTAGTGTGAAAAATGAGTCGCTGATTTCAAGATTTGTCATGAACCAGACATTATACTCACTATTGGACTTAATATGGAGTGAAGATGATCAGAGGTGGATTACTTTCAGTTATACGCCAATTGATAATTGTGATAGATATAGTCGTTGCGGCCCAAATGGAAACTGTGTCATGGGTGAGACACCAATATGCCAGTGCTTGTCAGGATTCTTGCCAAAATCACCCAAAAATTGGAACGCCATGGACTGGTCTGAAGGATGTGTCCGCAATAAATCATGGAGTTGCAAGGAAAAAAACAAGGATTTTTTTGTCAAATTTAGTGGGCTGAAATTTCCCGATGCTACATATTCATGGGTTAATGCAAGTATGTCACTAGAGCAATGCAAAGCCAAATGCTGGGAAAATTGTTCTTGTACTGCTTTTGCTAATTCAGATGTCAGGGGAGGAGGTAGAGGTTGCGCTATGTGGTTTGGTGATTTAATTGATATAAGACAGGTTTTTGTTGATGAACAATATATATACATTCGTCTTGCTGCTCCAGAAACAGGTATGGCATTTTAGAGATCATGTTTCAATGATCTTCGTAATGCTTTAGCAACCTGAACTTTTTGTCTATTAACTATTAGATCATTTTCTTGTGAAGCTGAACGTGACGAAGCTAATCGAAATAAGAAACAGGTGATTGCTGTAACAGTGACCACAGCATTGGCTGTTGTGATGTTTTTCACTCTGTTTTACATTTACAAGTGCAGAACAAACTATATAGGTAAATATTCCCAATGCTACTGCCTTTACTTGTTTCCCCCCTTTTCACATCTTACTATGTATGGGGGTTGTCTGGAGGATAATTGAACATGATTGAGCTGGATGACATTATGTTTCCAAAAGAACCGAACTACTTCCTTTCCTTTTTTTGCCCCCATCATTTATCTCATTTTGTGCCTCAAAGTGTACTATAAAAACCTTGTTGACCGTAAACAATGAAAAAAGCTCCTAACGAAACACGGAAGTACATTTAAATCACATTGCCGAAATAGCTAATGCTACTAATAGCTCTTTCTCTATATATATATATATATGTGTGTGTGTGTGTGTGTGTGTGTGTGTATCTCATTTAATTTACTAAAGTGAATTAAGAAAACCTTTTTAGCAGCAAACAAGAAAGAAGGCTCTGATGGAAATATGGAGCTAAGAACATTGATGGCAGCAAACAATGAAGAAGGCTATGAAGGAAATATGGAGCAACGTATCTATGACCTTGTAGTAATAGCTAATGCTACTAATAACTTCTCATCAGAAAACAAGCTTGGCCAAGGTGGTTTTGGTTCTGTATACAGAGTAAGCATGCAATTAACTTGTTAAGAGTAAAGCTTTACAATCACTCTTCTGATTTATGATGCTGCATTTTGACAATCATTTATATGATGTTCAAATGCTAGGGTATACTTTCGGACGGACAAGAAATTGCAGTGAAGCGGCTTTCACAGGGTTCTTCCCAAGGGTTGTCTGAATTTAAGAATGAAGTAAAATTGTGCGTCAAACTTCAGCACCGTAATCTTGTGAAGGTTCTTGGTTGTTGCATTCAAGGGGAGGAGAAAATGCTCATATATGAATACATGCCGAACAAGAGCTTAGATTCATTTATTTTTGGTTTGTATGGCTAAAGAACTATCATTCAGCAAACATTCATCCTTTTCTTTCATTTCTCCTTGGATAATGATAAGTATCATTACATTACAAATCTGCAGGGTCTGAACGTGGACTTCTTGATTGGTCAAAGCGCTTTAACATTATCTGTGGAATTGCTCGGGGGCTTATGTATCTTCATCAAGACTCTAGACTAAAAATTGTTCATAGAGACCTCAAAGCAAGTAACATATTGTTGGATGGTGAATTAAACCCAAAAATCTCAGATTTTGGTTTGGCAAGAATATTTGGAGGAGATCAAATTGAAGACAATACAAAGCAAATAGTTGGTACATAGTAAGTGCGCTTTATTATATTTGATTTTGAATATATGCACATTATTGAATATGATATTAACTACGTCATGATTTATTATAGTGGTTATATGGCTCCTGAATACGTGATTCATGGACTATTCTCCGTCAAATCTGATGTATTCAGCTTTGGAGTATTATTATTAGAAATAGTGAGTGGGATGAAAAACAGGGGGCCTTTCTTGCCAAGCCAAAGCGTTAATCTCATCGGACATGTTAGTACCAAAGAGCCTAGCTTTTCTTCTATATTTACTGAAATTGGCCACTGATTCAAAGTTATGAATTGTTGTAGGCATGGAGGCTGTGGATGGAGGGAATCCCACTAAAATTTGTGGATGAACATTTGGAGAAGTCTTACGTTGAATCAGAAGTATTGCGATGCATCCACATCAGTCTTCTTTGTTTGCAATGCCATGCTGATGATAGGCCAGACACGACATCTGTGGTTATAATGTTGGGCAGTGAGGGTTTGTTGCCTGAGCCTAAAGAACCTGGTTTCCTTTTGGAAAGCATCCCAAGCAGAGGAGAATCTTCTAACAATCATGCATCTCCTTCAAGCAATGAAGCATCTATCACCTTGTTACATGCGAGGTAAAGTCACTTTTACTCCATGATAACCACTGATGAGCATACTCACAAGAGTGAGACCAGCTATTTGCAATAGTTCGATACGGTGTTGATTCTTATCAGAATGAGGGCAAAAAGAATAATCAAATATTGTATCAAATCCAAATATGTCATCAGCATCTTGTTTATACATTAGAAAGTTGCCTGTCGGGAAGGAAGATTTAACCCTATCATTTTTTCTTTTATATGGCTTCACTTGTCCTTGGCATCATTGATCAGAGGCCAGTAGTCCCTTGCAATTCTCAGCTCAATCCTCATGCTGCATCCACGTCCTCTGTTCAAATGCAATAGTCTAATATTGTTCAACACACACACAATAATAAAATTATAATAAACAGTATATACGTTATTTTAATAAATTTTATCAAAGTGCCGAATCTGCTTTTTTTTTTTTGGGGTAAAAGTTCTGACTTCTGACCCTTCTAAAATAAAATAAAGATTGATCACAATTTTTGTTTTCCAAGAAAATGGAGAAGGTAGACAATTTAAAATGAGTAAGGATGTAAAACTTAATGTACTATGACTAACATGGTATTTAATATAAAAGCCAGTTAACTTTTTTTCGGAGATTAAGAAAATTAAATAAATTACTTATTTGTAAACTACATTTTAAAATACTTATTTGTATACTTATATTATATATCAATTTATAAGTCAGATATATTAGTTTGGAGAAAAATGATAAATATATGAATTAATTAGTTTCGTTAATCTCTCAAAAAAGTTAATTAACTATTATATTAAGGATTATTGGTAGTATTAATTTTCTTCCCCTTTTCTAAAAGCAAACAAGATAGTGCTATTTTATTGATTTTATTTTGTGATATCTAGATTCAAGAAAAATTTGCTTTTACTCATTCCAATCTAAGAAACGCCTTGAAAAAAGATACAAAATCATTACATGGTGAGGGAGAGGGTAGTTTACATTTTCCTTCCCTCCCTGCTAGAACACATTCTAAGGTAACCTAACTTAATCAAGATAACTAATTAACCACCCTTCTAATTTAATATTCTATCCAAGTCCCTAATGACCATGTAAATACCTAACTCTTGAAGATTATGCAATGTTTATTAGGGTGATAGATTCAAATACTTCATTCGAACCTTAAAATGAGATGTATTTTGTAATTCAATTTTTCATTAAAATAGATTTTATATTAAGAATTTGAGAAGACATTTGATTAATGAATTTATACGATTTATCAGTTATATCCTTTTTGGACTTTATCTTTTCTAATCCGGTTTTATCTCGCTCCTTACTCTCTAATGTTTAACATAATTGGAGTAATTTAAAAACAAAATCATTTAACGGTTAAGGCATTCACTCATGTGATTTATATTTTGGATCATGAATAGTGAAAAATCTCGTTGACCTATATTAGAAATTGGAAGGAGTATTATTCCTCTAGACCTTTATCTTTTCTAATCTGATTTTATCTCTGCCTCACATTTCCGCTAAAATAAAGAGGGAGAATCACAAAAAAATACCTTTAAAATTGTAAAAAGATAAATAAGGATTTCGAATTTTCATATTTTTAAATCAGAATACTAGACCAAATAGATATTTCATAATATCAAGGAAAAAACAACATTGTCCATGAAGGATTTTTAGAAAATGTGAGGCAGGAGCATGAACTGAAACTGGAAAAGGAATGGTTGTCATTTCTTCGACTACGCTCCTCCATTTCTTCTATGAGTTCATTCCCAATTGTTCCCCTGTTTTTCTAACCAATTCGCTCCACTCACTCCCCCATTTCTCCAACTTGTTCACTCCCACTGGTCCCTCAATCTATAGACGTGCTTCGAACTTTCTCCATTTTACCAGAGTGGCACTATCAGCATAATAAATCAAATTTTGATATATCAATGTTGACAATTATGCATTAGGTATCGAAAAATTTAGTATATGGAATGATAAAAAACTAAATTAGACATGATAGATTAACCAAACTATTCATTCAAAATCTTATATTCAACTCATTTGAATAATCTTTTGAGATGATAATCAAAATCTTAACTATTTATTTGAATGAATGATTTTTCTCATAAAATTTATCTTCAACTCATTCTTATAATTTCTCGAGATAACAATTAAAATTTCAACTTTTCATTCAAATAAATTACTTTTCTCATTTGAATGAAAATCTTATTTTTAATTTATTTGAATAATTTCTCGTGATAACAATCAAAATTTTAACAATTCATTTAAATAAATCATTTTTTCCATTTGAATAATTATTTTTTTATTCAAATGAAAAATTTATTTGCAATATATTCGGATATATGATATCTTAAAAAATTCTCATACGTCATTGGAATGACTGATGCGTATCATTCCTATTCCTGCGTTGAAAATTAATTTCTCTTTCTTGTGAAGGAAAGGAAAGAGGACAGTTTTTCTTTGTTCAAGAGCACCAAGTCAACCTGCATATTTCTGGGCTGCCTTTTCAACATGTGCCACACCATGATCAATGGCATTTTTTTTATTTTTATAGTGTAGCCCGATTCATTAAATCAATGGCCATCCTTCCATATTTGCTTGTTCTTCCTAATCTGCTTTTGTTCTTCTCCAGAT
>JANTPZ010000511.1:0-30738 GCA_025593235.1 Vachellia pachyceras | reverse complement strand
CAAATTAATTTGTAATATTTTATATAGCCGGGTCAACCCCCGGGTTAACCCCCGATTCGACCCCGGTTCAACCTCTGACCCTTGACCCAGTATCTCGGCCGGTTCGTTGTCCGGTCCGATTTTTTGAACCTTGGTTTGTAGCATGTAACATTAACAATCAATCATTGAATCGGTCTTCCTTTTAAACTTCATAGCTTCTAGACAGTACATTTGATGTAGTTTGATTGCTTTTTGGTGTAACGCAGTGACTAGCTAAGAGTCTATGAAAGATAAAGAAGAAATATACGTGTGTTTTTTTGGATATGAAGCAGAATTCATTCCTTGATAAGAGACAGTCTAACAAAGGAGGATTAATCTATATAAGCTCCTTCATCATTAGCCACATCTTGCCCTGCAGGGATTTTGGTCAGTGATGTAGAAATTCTCAAATCACACACTGATGAAGCTTGGCTAACTAAGTTATCAACATAACTTAAAGGGCTCGTTTAGGAATCTAGATTGAGTTTTACCTCAAAACCTAAATTTTATTCAAGTACTCATATTTTTTAAAATATATATTTTATAACAAAATCTAGGTTTGAATCTTATGTTTTGAAAAAATATTTTATTGTCAAATCACACACTCCCTCTCATAATAAATTTTCTCCTTCCTCTTTTTTCTTTCTTTCTCTTTTATCTTTCATACTTACTATCCATCTCGAACTCCGTAAAAGTCAATAACTTCCCAACACAATCATCTTTTACAATATAAGTTTTACTTCAAAATCTGTAAAAGTTATTCCCCTAAATTTATTCTCCAAAACATAGATTATACCTCGAATTTTGTAAAAAAAACATTGTCACACGGATTTTTAAACCACTTCTAAATCTTCCCTGTGCTTATGAGTCAAAAGAACTTGCTAGTCTTCATAAAAGAGTTCCCTAGTTTCATCAATGATGCCTATAAAAGGGTGATCATGAGTACTTCCCTCAAGGTCGGATTGATAGCCTCTGTGCAATTAGAGTACATAATATATATATATAACCCCTATTCCAGCATATATGAAGTCGATTCAGAATTCCTAAGACCTCTGCAATGGTTGGAGGTACCCAGTACGTATAATCAACTAAGGATGAAAATTTTAAAAATTATATTACAATTTTAGACATTTCTAAAGTGTGACTTATAGAAAAGAACCATATTTCTTCAAAAATTTCTAAATTACAAGAAGGATAGGAAGGAGTCTAAGAATAAATAGAATACTTTATTTATGTAAAATATCAATTCATTCTGTATTTCATGACACCTCACCCAATACATTTTTTTACTAATAATAACCAACTTAAATAATTTTTAAGTTCATTTTAAAATCCCATATATTTAATATTATTTTTATTTTTAAAAATGATAAATTTTTCGATTAAAATAATTTCATGTTCTTTGGTAGACCAAATAAATTAATTCTGCCTTCAAAGTCACTAGTGCCAGATTTATGAAATCACAATATATATATATATAGAAAATTATATTTTATCCGTGAAATCAAGAATTAAGCTGCACGGTAGCCGCCAAGGCAACGGTTCAGGATTCAGGATTGGAGATCATTGGGGAACGGGGGCCCGCAAGTTGGTCAGTGGGTCCCACTGCAGTTGCAAAAAATACTGATGCCATGTCATTGGGCAGCCTCCAAAATAATTGTACGTTCACGATCTCAAGGAAGTGGGCCCTCCAAGTGAACAGATCCTCTACACGTGTCACCTCATAATTGGAGGAGTCACCTGAGACCATCGCAGTCCCAAACAGATGGAGACAACCCCAGCAACCAATGAGCTGTACACACGTAAGGCGGTGGGTCCCTAACCATGGCCATGCTCGTAGGAGATCCTTTTTCATTTCCTCCCAAAGTTGCTGTCAGAGCAACCACCGCCCGTGAGTCTGACGGTTCCTTTCAAAATCTTAAATTAGGAGAGGAAAGAAAACTATGTCGGTGCCTCACGCTGCGAGGGAAGGCTCGTGGGGAAGTAAAGGTGTTTGAGATGGGAGTGTCATCGGAGCGTGGAGGAGACGCGCTGCAGCCTGAGGTGTCTGTACACGGCAGTGGAAAGTAGATAGAGGAGAAGGGTGGGTCTTATGGCCGATGGGCGGAGCTAAATGTAGTTAAGCGTGTTTAGTCGCACATCCTAACTTTTAAAAAATTAAGTATATATTAATATAATGTAATTTATTTTACACCTACTGATTTGCTAATTTTGAACCCACTAAATTTTTACTCAAATTCTTTTCAAAAAATATTAAAAAAACACATTTATGTTATTCAAAAATAGCTTGCAGTGCGGACTCTGCTATTGCTTATGGATGTGACCAACTGGTTTGTCGTTTCGGATGGGTTATTTGGAGAACCTCTCCTTGACAATCTACACGCCTGGGCAGGCTCCCACCACCACCACCCACCTTCCTCCCTCATTCCCCACAAGTGTTTCTTATTTAATGATCTTACTTTTCTATTGTAAATAATTTTGGTTGAGCACTGGGTGGGCCAGCAAATGTAATAAGAAAGTAAAGTTCGTATCTAGCAGAAGAGGCGATCATAACATGACGAATCAAAATTTGAATTCCCATCCGAATATCTCTTTACATTTAATACCTGACAATGGAATAATGCATTTACTTAACAAAAAAATGGCTTGAAAACTCTCGCTCATCACTAGAGTTAAGATATATATCATAGATTGTTTATTAATAAAGTTTTAATGTCGATAATCAAATTTAAACTCACTAGCTAACTAGTAAACATTTATCATTGGCACAAGTGTTTTCTGTTTGATAGTTCCGTCTATTCTTATCTATGAGAAATTTTTTTAGTGCAGTTTTGTTCTTGTATACAAGGAACTGTTAGTTTATTATAATGCACATATTATTATAACTTTTTTGGGTGTATTGTTGTTTAAGAGAGGAGGTAATAAATGTGTCAATCTGGTCAATTTTATTTTAAAAAAATTGAGTTATCTAAATACGGGATTTTAATTTGGGCGGACTTGCCAATAATTGCATTCATACCCCCCTGGTTGGTGGGAAGCTGCAGCTTTAAAGAATTAATTATCATTTTTTATCCAATGAATCAGTTGAAGTAACTTTAAGGGATGTTCTGCTTTTTTATAAGGTCAGTTGAATCAACTAACATACATGTGAGATGGTGTTTGATAATGTTATTTTACTATAATTAAAAGGAATGTAAATCACATTAGCTTAGTTTTTTTTTAAATTAGAAAATTTGCAATCAGGTTTTAAATATGAGAATTAATAAATAAAATATCCTAAAGATTCAAAAAATTACCATAAGGTCATAAGAGTAGCTGCTGAAATTGTCACTAATAGCGTTACTAGCATTCATTAACAACTCCAACAGTTACTCCTGGAACCTTATGATAATTTTGTGAATCTTTGAGATCTTTTATTCATTAATTCTAATGTTTGGGGCTTGAATGTAAATTTCACTTTTAACATTTATGTCTATTCAATGTATCCGCCCACGTTTAAAGAGAACGGTATCTAAATTCTAAAAAATGATGAATGAAATGTAAAACAGTAAACTCACTGTTAGAGTTTAATAAGAAGCTTATGAATGGGACCCACAAAGCCTATACCACGATGTTAAAAAGTAGGATTCTCGGAGTAATTTTTATTAAAAAGAAGCAACCACAATATTAAAAATATTGGATCCGTTTGACAAAACAATGTAGAAGTACTTATAGGTTTATTCACACAAGTCGAGGTAAATATGTGGAGGAGATTGTCTCATTTTGAGGAAAAACACTATTGAACATGCTTATGGGTATAAGCATCTTTTTGCCCAACAACACTATTAAATATATACGACTTTTTCAAAGATGATCCTTTAGTTGACAAATCATACATGAGTTTGTAATATTCAGCTGTTTGAAAACGCGATAAAAAAGTGTTTTTACATAAGTTGGGGTAAATGTGTGAAGGAGATTATCTTATTTTATAAAAAATATTGTTGAACGTGCGTTTGACTCATGTAAATACGGTGCGAGCAGCTGACACAGTATTGACGAGCAAATCACGATACAAAAGATTGATTTTTCACAATAATACATTCTTGTATTAAAACAAAGGAGAGGGGCAGAAGATAATTAAACTGTTGATGTGATTATTAATTTCCACTTTGTGTGTGGATATATTTTTACTTGAAAAAATGTATTGAACATGACTACTTTGTTTTAAATCACTTTTTAAATTTAAAACATTTTTAATTGAACAGCAAAAAGCTTTTGATTTCCTTTTTTTTTTTTGCTTTTTGTTTGGGTTGGCCAATTGAAAAACACTCTTGAATACACAAACGACGCTTTCATTGGCATTACGTTGGAGATTATTAATCGTAACAATTAATTAAATAAAAATACTTTTGGATGCAATAACACTTTTCTTTGGCATTGCGTTGGCAATAATTATTTGGATGTGTATCGAGTGGTCAATACAATATATTCAAATTTCAGGAAAAAAGAGATGAATACAACAAAACAAAGAAATTAATTAATCAATGAACCAAATGTCCAGCCACCACTTCCCAAAACAATCTATGACGTCTCTTCAATTTTTTTTTCTAAAAAATATATGGGTTTAATTAATGCCCTTGTCGTTGACTCAAACTACCCAAAAAAAACACTAAATTAGTACAATAGAGTGAATTAGTTGAGGGTGTTTGTTGGCAAAAAGTTTGAAGGGTATTTCAGGAAATATATCAAAAAATTTGACACATTTATGAAGCATAATTAATTTTCCAAAATTAGGTAAAAGGTTCCAATATATTAAAAGGGGAGGGCATTAGAAAATTACGCTATTTAAATTTTTTCTCCCAAATTTGGCAATGGACAACTGGGCTGCTGATGTCCCTTCAGGATCCAGTAGGGATGGGACATTTGATGGATTCACATACGCTTATTTATTATATATATATATTATCATACAATTATATGAGTATAGAATTTAAATTGCTCCTATATATAATTGAATTAACAATTAATTAACAATACAATAAACTATAAAGGATTTTGATTGGTGGGGCCCTCAATATGTTTCCGAAAAAGGAAAGATTCGTTCCCTCACGATACATTCCAATTAAAGTTTACGGTGAGTGCGTAGAGCGTACAATCATCATTTCAAGCGCGGGCGCGTGAATTCGCAACCAAACTGTGCACGACACTTCACTGTCATCGCCTAGACTTTTTTTTTTTAAATAATTTAACCTTTTAATCAGAATAAATAATTCAACAATCCTGATTGTGAAAAAAATAATAATTCCCTTTTTTTAAAAAAAAATTCTAGCCCTGGCTTCGTAAAGGATACACATGAAAATGTACAATCGTTTATTATTGTTTATTTATTCACAATTATTCAAATTGACTTTTACTATAATATGAATATAAATATAAATGTGCCCATCATATTCTCAAGTGCTGATCCAACTTTGATCAGCCACGTGACGAAGAGTCATTAATAATTCATCTCCGTACAATCATCTTGCAGAGAACATATATATATATATATTTTAGGTTTGTTTTACAGTTCATTTAACACGAGCTACAAAAGTGACAGTAAAATAAAAATTAAATACAATAAACAAAGTAATAATTTTGTTTATTCTCAAGATGCTCCTGAGTGGGTGAACAGAGGCTGTATGTAGCATTCATTACTCACAACCCACGTTAGTACATCCGATTTTAATATAAGAGAGCTTATTTAAATATTAAAAAAGTTAAATAAATTATTTAATAGTAATATATATACTAAAATATTTATGTATTTCATTAGAATATATACCATTTTATAGATCAGAAAGATTGATTTAAAAAAATGATAAATATATAAATTAATTAACTTCCTTCATCTCTTGAAAAAATCAACAATTCTGGTTAAAAGTAAAATATTCTGGTGTGATGGGGAGTAGAATTCTAAAATGAAGCTCTATATTGCAAAGTCAACTGCTGTAACTCTCATCCCCTCGCTCGTATGCTGTGTCGTCCACAGCATCTATTCTCAAGGTGGGATAAGCATATACTAAGCTAGCAAAACCTAAAACCTGCCCTCCATTTTTCTCACTCCCATTGGGCTTGATTGTGTGATTAGATTCTTCCTTTCTTTTTTATGTCGGCCCTTTTGGGAATGTTCAGATTCCTATTTTAACCAAAGTACCTTTACCTCTTTAAATTTGGTCCCAAACCTAACCCATATTTGTTTCTGTCCTCCCACTTTTCAGTTCAGCCCAAACAAATATATTCTCAAGTTTGAAGTCATATCAAAACTCATCAACCACCAACCGTTTGAGTCCAGCGAAGACTCTGTCCCTCACAATGTGGAGAATCAAGGATTAAACCTCATTGGGAAAAATGCTCAACAATGTGTCGAACATGATTGTCTTCATTAAGAAGATGTCTGCACTTTTTTTAAAAAAAATCAGTGAGTGATCAATAGAATTTATGTTTAGCAAAAAGGGTTAGTTCCTCACAATATATTGAATCAATATTCGAATAATGACCGAAAGATATACTCACATTTAACACCTGGCAATGCCTCCAATATATTGTATCCATTAGGAAAAACACGTGCATTTTGATGTGATTTTATTTTTTGCCTCCAACTATATATTTATTGTATTTGAGAGATACTTCCAAACATTTTATCAACATTAATTCTATTATTTTTTAAATAGAAGGGTAGATATTAACCGTTTTAATTTATAATTGGGACTGAATATACCATCTTCTAAAAAGATTTCGTACGGTTAGACTACAAAGATCATATGGGAATCAATCTCATTGTTGAACTTGAACATGCAAAGCCATTCAACTTTATTACAAATCCTTGTGACTTTCTCTCCCGCTGTATGCATAGTTACATGGAGAACCAAAAAAAAAAACTCAAAAAGGGGTTACTGTGATTACAAACATCAATGAAATAGCAAATAATGAAATAATAATGGCAGTAATAACAAGAGTGAAGTTACATCACATCTGATTTTATTTCCCCACAATGCCTTACTTTTTTTCTTCCCCTTCTCTTGCTTCAAGAAAAATCTTGTCATAGGCCTTTTTTATGGTTAATCAAAATGCATGCACAGTCTTCTTCTTCTTCTTAGCACTTGGGAAGATCGCTTGGAGGTGGAAGCAGAGACTCATTTGGTCCCTTACCATTGTCCACCACAAATGCCATCTTCAATCCCCAGGACGTGTGAACTTCCAAATGGCAATGCATGAACCACACCCCTATCGATTCAATCACCAAACCAACCATCAGTAACCATGATTCTTGTCTAACGGATTATCTCACAATTTTAAGTTAAAACTTGTGGCATTATAATAACGTTACCTGGATTATCAGCTCTGAACCTTATGGCGGTCCATCCACCGGCCGGGACGCCAACTGTGTTTCTCTCCACAGGGTCGACGAGGTTGAAATTTTTCGGATCCTTCTGGGGATTGAAATTTCCTGTTCCTCTGCCGACCACGAAGAAGTTGAAGCCATGAAGATGAATTGGATGGTTTTCAGGTGCTATCATTCCTGTGTCCTGCAACACCAATTCGACCGTTGTGTTGTAAGGAAGCCTGTAAAGCCTCGTTCCTGTGGTGGTCGCGAAGTTCGCCGGTTGTGTCCCCGTGAAGTTGAACATCGACGGGGGCTTAGCGGGGAAATCGTCGGTGAAAACGCCGCTAATGTTGAAGAAATGTGCCTGGAGCAGAGAAATCTTCGGCATCACGAATGAAACGTTGTTGAAATTGGCAACCACTCGGCTTCCGTTTACGCAAGTAGGACAAGGGTTGACTCCGAGGCTGACGGTGAAGAACAAGGAATGGTCGATCTTCAAGGGGACTTTTGCAGGGTAGGTGTTTGAGTTTAGGCTTCTGAGAGAGTCGGTGAACTTAGTGGCCACCGGTGTTGCATTTTTAGAAGGAAGAGAAGTAAGGGTGGTGAGTGTAGAGCTAAGAGTTCCTGAGTAGTGTAACGTGGCTTGGGCTGTTCTGTTGTCTACTATAATGGGAGCGTCCATGAAAGGAGAAGCTGCAACTAAGTACTTGCCTGTGGTTCTGTTGGTTGTGAGAAGGACGTTAGTGGTCTGGCCTGGTGCTATAACTATGGTGTCTGTTTTGAAAGGCTTTGTGTAGACTGCATCAACCTCAATGACTGTGAGTTGATGGCCTGCGACCTTAAAGAAGAGTTCTTCATTCAGTGCAGCGTTGATGATTCGCAACAGGTACGTTTTCCCCTGTTCAACTTGAAAATTGAATCCTGCTCGAAAAGCAAAGATGGATAGATAATAAGTCTCATGTTATCTCCAACAAGTAAACAGTGTTTTCTTACTGACTAATTTAATTTGATTTTATAGGCAAAGCCTATTTAAGCGTAAGTTTTTATGCTTTTACCTTTTGAAGCACAACCTTGGACAGGCCCTGGGTGGCCATTGATGGTGTGCGCATCAGATACATTAGGGGCCAACCCAGACTTCAAAGCTTCATTGATAACAGCCTCTGTATCTGATTTCCACCATTCACCTAACCCAAAATTGAAGTGAAATGAGATTTACGTGGTTTGATTTGCGTCTCATTTGGGTTTGACCATCGTACAAGTTAAACTTTTCTGTTTTTGTTAAACACAAGTACACCCTTCTGCTCTATTGCATTGAATAGGGAAAAGTAGAAATGGTGGTAGAACTAACCCAAGACGATAACTTGTTCCATGTGGGGTCTGGGAAAAGGGTAAGGAACACCAAGCTTTGGCATGATGACTATGGCTCCATAGAGAGTGGCTCTGAGCCAGAGGATATGTGCATGCCAAAGGAGGGTACCTCTCTGGCCTGTGAGGGTGAAGTTGTAAACATAGACCTGCCCTGGCTGAATTGGGCACTGGGTTATGTATGCTGGCCCATCAGCCCAACCTGTCCTTAACTGTCTAACCCCATGCCTGAGACAAGATAAAAGAAGGTTTAAAATCTTCTTGAAGATGTTTATGAGATCTATAGCTAACATGTTTGGTCGTATATATTTTTATTAGCTCGGATTAGTCTAAATATTTTTTTTTTCTATTTCACTGGGGAATTTAACTAGAAGTATTGAAAGGTAGATGTTAGATGGGTAATTTGAGTACCCACCAGTGGATGCTGACGTTGTATTTGACGTGGTTGACCACCTTCACCAGAACAGTGTCATCTTCCCTAGCATAGATGGTGGGACCTGGGAACTTTCCGTTGACCGTTACGATGGGCTTGGTTGAACACAATCTGGTTGCATTCTTCATCACCACCTGCATTTAAAAATATTAAAAATTCACCAAACTTGAGTGCCTTGCTTGCTCAACTACCATGTCATATCAGCGCTTTGCCCTTTGATAAAGCCTTGCTGAGTCATATTTGTTAGCATTAGGCCTTTACGTTATTCCGTGGTTGAACTAACAGGTGGAAAATGTACTAAAAGACGGGAATAATTATATTTTTTTTGTCAACAAAAAAGAAAATCATATTGTTGTACGGGCAATTTTTCAGCATCTCAAATCTATTGGTACACTTTAATTTGATGCTATCATCAACTGTTACATGAATTTAGGTGTTATTATTCACATCTTGATGTCTTTATTAAAATGTGAAACAGTGATTAGCTAAAAGAAAGAATGGATATTCTTTTTGAGTAAGCTTTTGCTGTGGGGTCTGTTTTAAAAAAAAAGTGAGTCATTTGAATGGAAAAATTCACGTATTAGAAACTGACTATGGTTGAGAAAAGGGAAGGTCTGAACAGTAATTGCAAGAAAATGGTTCAGTCGAATTAATGTGGACATTTACTGATATGCTCAGCTGCTATCGCCGGTAACGCCTTCAGAATGTTATTAAGATGCAATATCAATAGAAAAGGACTCTCATTTGATTTCATAACTAAAGATCATTTTGTGAACAATAATGACTACTTGAGATAACACTATTGCTTGCCCAAACATTTGAAGATGAGACATAATTTAAAACTCTCTGTTCTTTTGAACATGGAAATACTCTTCAACTGAACTCTGAACTCTCAATCCAGTTAATATTGATGAAAGCAGTTAATCTAATCAAAATGTATTGAAATGGGGGCATTCCATTTGATCTTAATGGACATGAAATAGGGAGTTAATTTTCATTCCCTTTCTTGCTCTCATTTCTTTTATCTCTATTTTCATTTATGGTTGCATGCATATAAAAACTGCATTACAATGAACTTACGTTGAACTTGTAGTGCCTAACCCTGGCCTCCACAGATAGAGGAAGCAAGCAAGCTGCAACTAGCAGAATGACTCGAATCCACAAAGCTGTCATACCCATTGGTTCAGCTCTCTCTCTCTCTGCTTGTTCTGTGAGCACACAGAAACACATATGCCTCTGTTTTCTTTGGATGCTGCTATGTGAAATGGAACTGATCTTATAAAGAGGTACGTAGACTCACTGCTGCAATGTCCTTTTAATCAGTTGGTTGGAGGAGTACTAATTCAGACGTAAGGTCTATAATATACAAATTCCAAAAAATAAAAGGAATAAAAAAATGGGGTGAAAATGAACTGAGAGAAGAAAAATGAAAAGCTGGCTAGGAACTTCTGTTATATTCTTGTGTATTACACAAAGTAGTTATCCATCAAACTAAGATATCTTTTGAAGCTAAGCTAGTTGAGCTTCAAGATGATGCCCCCGTTTTTTTTTCTTTTTTAATTTTTCTACATAAACTAGGTGGTCTGATGCTGGGTTTGGCCCAACCATATTTGGGTAAAGTACAACAATCCCATCTAGCATGCCAATTGGTGGAATTGAGTTAATATCCATATCATTTCGGCCTGATGAGCAATTTAAGTCAAGATGTGACATAAATAGAACAATTAATAATACATAATAGCCTTTTCAAGAATAGAAAAGTAACTTCTAGTTTGTCATTGCAATTCCTAGTTAGTGCAAACCTAATTTTGCACAAAGTAACAACTTTTTGAAAAATATTAACACAAACAATTCAGGAATGCCTCAATAGTGTAACACTATTATTAGTTCACTTAGCATTGCTATCAAAACACTTACACTGTAACAGCAGGGGTAGTGATACATATTGAAATATACTCATCCGGTTCTTAATTACGACTTGTTTATCTAATTTAATTATATTAAAAAAACTAGTTAAGTTGATTAATTATAATAAATATAACACGCTTTTTCTAAAATATCCTTATTTAGAATGTTATTAGGCTTCAACTATATTGTAAAAGAAGAACCAATCGCCTTATTCAAGAAGTATTAATAAGGGTCGGAAGAGCATTGCAAAAGAAATTGACATATGAAATTAGGTGATTGGGATATGTGGAAAGGGGGAATGCGAAGCAGTAATAACAACAAACTTCAACTTGAAACGATAAACGAAGAGGAATGAGTATAGTGAAATTCATGAATTGCCTTTAGGTCCAGGGGGAGAAAAAATTTCAAAGGTTTTGGCTTTCAAGAGAGGCAAAAACAGAGGAAGGCGGTGGCGGCAGTGGGATATAGATAGTAGGTGAAATGTAACAAGCACTAAAAGGACTGTCAGTCCAACAAAAGTTTTATTTATTGGTGAAGAATGGCTTTCAGGGATAGCTCATGGCTGGCTCATACATTATTACATTAAATTATATATCAAAGTTTAATAAACAAAGTTTCTTTGGTTCTTCCCAAAGAGCTAAAGATTTTTGAGGATTGGTATCTTAACATTCCTTCTCCATGAAACCATTTGAACTCTCATGTTGACCGTTGCCCCACTGGTTAGTAATTTAAACAGGAGGGATTTTCTAGATGACTGCTTGTGCCCATTTTTCACATGCAATATATATAGGACAAGTGGACAACGAACTCCAAAACATGGACTAATTATTATTTATTTAATGATTGCTATTAATTCATTTTATATTATCATTAATACAATTTTGATGGCTTACACGATTTATATATAATTGGTTCTTGGTATGTATGTGAATTTATTCCTTGTTGATTTTATTTTTATTTTTTTATTTTTACTAAAGATAAATGAATTAAGTATAGAATAGTTTATGGATCGTTGGATCACAATCAACATGGACTTTGGCTGGTTGCCTCTGTGCAGAAAAGTTTTGTAGGCAAACGTGACATGTAGTTAATGCGTACTTTTTAGGCAATATTTTTAAAATCGTAGGAATTATTATTATTATTATTATTATTAATATGACTAAGTCATGATTCAATATTTTTAATAGATATGTTTTAAATTTTATATGTTGAAATACCATATAGAAAATTAAAGGCATTGTCACTAATAAGTTTCATAACAAAAATATCCAAATTTAAATACTATTCATTTGCTATCACTCATGAAATTCAAAGCAGTTAACTAATAATCTATCAATATAGTATTATTTTATTTAGTGATCGAGTAAATTTATAATTTCTCGACAAGTATATAAAAAAATTGCTGCACATATAATAATCATATTATACAAGGAAAAATTATACAAGACACATGTTATTCTGAATTAATAACTAATTATTTTTTTAAATAAATTTGAACTGGCTAAAGTAAAACTGCTTTTTTTCCCTTTCAATAAATAAAAGGATTAAAGAAGTTGATTGGTGAATCTAAGCCCAACTAGGCTATAGTTGGCCCGTTTGGGAACGCGGTAGAGAAGTACTTTTACGTAAGTCGAGATAAATATATGAAGAAGATCATCTCGGTTTGCAGAAAAATACTATTGAACGTACGTTTGAGTTTTGTAAACGCTGAGCCAAACATGGACAGTATTAGTCTCGGATAATTTTATGGAAAAAATATAATATTTTTTTAACCATCAATAAGATGTAGTAGTTTGGTATGTGACGGTTTGTTATGATTTCATTTTAGCATTCTAATAATTGTATATAGAGTTTGTATTTGAGTAACGTGAAATTTAAAGTGTGACCAGTCTGGTATTCTGTTTTTATTCTCTTATCTTTTTTGGACCACAAATTTAAACGGCATGTCCAAGTCGCGTATCCTTAAATATTTAATTCGGCCCATTTTTTTATTTAACAAACCTGAATTTGCAAAATTGTCCCATTTTTTTTAATATTCCGAGTTCATTTTTGCTAAAAATATATCTCTGGCAACGTATGTCTCTATATTTTTTGGTTTCACATCTGAAGGAGAATACAAAGAAGTTAAAGAGGAAAGACACGGCAAATGAGATGTGAATGTTCAATTGTATATTCATAATAACAACGTCATTGTGATTTGAATTTATTTAAATGGGACATGTCTGTCTTGCTCATTTGTCTTTTGGCTGAATCATATATATGTATGTAACTCAACTTATATTAATGATCTATTACATATATATATAACTCTATATATAGCTTTATATTATTTATTACGAAGAAACATTCAGACTATGAATGTGAAACATGCAGATGAAAAACACAAAGCCGAAAATACGGTTGAATCTAGTATTTGAAGGAACCCTGAGTTAGAGTTTGTTAAACAAAATGTTTAACAGGAAGAGTTAATGTATCTGGACCGTCTAGATCTAATTTATGTGATCCAAATTTAATTTTTTAAAAATCTATATTTTTTTAAAAATTTATTCCAGTAGATGTAGAATAAAAATAAAATAATCTCTCCATACTAAGCATATACTTAGTAAGACAACCTGAAAATATAATGTAGCTTATCCATGACCTGCCAAATCGTTTTTATATACAAGTCAACGGCACGCTATTGATCCTGATGATAACAACTAAATTAAATTTAACTTTCTATTGTGAGTATGATATTCTACTCAATTCTAAAGGGGAGTCCAACTTTGTTTCCACACATCTACTTTATAACTTCGTCAAGATGTCGTTGCTCATGACTGAGAACTAGCTAGGTACAAAAGTCAAATTAACCTGTACGTACTGTGTAGATTCTGAAGTGCAATATAATGGCCGTAGCGAATGATCAACTGATGAAAGACGGACGTCGACGAAATTTACACCAAAGATGGAACCGTATATCATCATGGAAATCCAGCCAACAAGAATCAAACAGGAACCTAGAAGGCCCGCCCCTTCATGTTAGGGACCGAACGGGGCAGCAAGAAGCTACAGCAGCCAGGAATGTTGCAGATCTTGGAGTGGAACTTGCTGCTACTTCGCTACTCTTATGGGAGCTTTTCTTGCCGTTGCCGATGCCTATCTTGACAGATACTGGACCATTTGTAGAAATTAGTTCAACAAATTAGGGACAGATTGTAAAGAGGGCCCAATAGGCCCATTAGGCTTTGTGATTGTGTGATTAGTTTGGAATATGTTTTTGTTTTATGGATTATGCACTATGTATACCGGGGTACGCATAGTCCTATGATGTATGAACCATATATTCATTTTGTGAATGAATGGAATTGATTCAAGAAGAATTCAATATTTGATTGCTCATCATGGTATCAGAGCAAAGGTTGCAATTTGAGGTTCATTGTTGTTGGGTTTGGATAGGGCTGAACTCAAGAAAGAGGGCCCATCCTTAAGGATCCATTTGGTACGTTGGAACTGGCGCCTGAGAACTGGAAGTGGAAACGGATTCCATGTGTGTGCGTGTTTGGTGCATTGGAACTGGGTTCCCGGTGGAACCCAGTTCCAGCAAAAAGGGTGGAACTCGGTTCCAGGCTCAACCCCATGGAATCGAGTTCCAACCCAGATTCCTTCTTCCATTTCCCATTTTATCCTCATCTTCTTCTCCGTTGCAAGCAGTGGAGGCGGTGGAGAAAGCGCGGTGCCGACCTTGTAATGGCAACGACGGCTGCACTTGACGACCTTGCTGCACTCAACGGCAACGACTTCCAGTGCCTCTGTTCCTTTCCATTGCCTCAGCTCTTGCGACGACAACGACCTGTCTCGTCTTCTCTGGTTTCAGCTTCCTCCGCCGCATCACAACTCCACCGACGCTGCCTCACAACTCCACCACCTTCGACGACGCCTACATCGTGCACGAGCGCACACCTATCGCGATGCCTTCACAACCCACGACGCTCCTCCCTCTGCTTCTTGGTTTCGAACCTACCTTCTCCCCTCGCTGGAGTATTGCCGGCATCCAAGGACTTTTAGATATACAGTGGAGATGATTCGGGCGATGTCTCCGACTTCATATCTGCATCAGCGACGCACATGGGTATATTAGCAGGGGCGAAGATTTTTTTGGGAGGAAGAGAATTTTTTTTGGTGAGGGTATATTAGTCTTTTCACATTATAAATATAAATATTAAAGTAAAATAATACCCCACTACTTCCAGCATACCAAACAAACTTTTAATCTGACTTCCACTTCCACTTCTACTTCCAATTCCACTTCTATTTCCATCAAAACCAATTCCGCATACCAAACGAGGCATAAAGAAATTAAAGAAGTGGGTAGGAAGGAAAAGATAACCACCAGCCACCTCACACGTACGTATTGGGTCAGAAGCGAAAGAAAGCTCACCTCACGCGTGCGTATTGGGTCAGAAGCGAAAGAAAGCGAAAGAAAACTAGCTCTCGATATTGCGTACGACCATTTTCAAGGTCAAAAGCGAAAGAAAGCTCGGCCACCTGCCATGAGCATCGAAGGAAAGCAGAGTGAATGAACACTACTTCGACGGCGAGCCAAGATTCCGTTCGGGCATTTCAAGACTCGACAGCGAGCCAAGATTTCGTTCAGGCATTTCAAGATTTAAAGCAGAAGAAAGCTTGGCTACCTATCACGAGCCTCAAGAATAAGCGAAGTGAACGAACCCTAGACCTGAACTGTTCTCCTTCGACGGCGAGTGTCTTGCTCTGTGAAGATGGTCGAGAAGAAGGATGGCGACGACGACGCCGGCAACGAGGTTATTTCTTCATCCATCCGACATACAAGGTAACCCTCTTATCACACAGTTGCTCACTGGAGGGGCAAACTACACCCTATGGAGTCGTGCTATGCGTCTTGCTCTGCAGGGGAAGCACAAACTTGGATTTATTGACGGATCCTGCACCATAGATGGTCAATATGCGTCACTGAGAGACTAATGGGATTGGTGTAATGCCATTGTGCTGTCTTGGATTTTGAACTCTGTCTCACAAGAACTCCAAAATAGCCTCATATTCTTCCAAGATGTGAGGTCAGTGTGGGACGATCTACAGGAGCGCTTTGACAAGGTAACAGGCTCATGGATTTTTTCTCTTCATCGTGAAATCTCATACTTGCGTCAAGGCTCTTCCACTGTATTGAGTTATTACACAAAACTCAAAGAGTTGCGGGAGGAGCAATCAGCAATTTTGCCGTTGCCTTCCTGTAGGTGTGAAACGGCCAAAGTGTATGCTGAGCGCACGCAGCAAAAGAAGCTGGTACAATTTCTTGTTGGGCTAAATGAGTCCTTTGCTGCAGCAAGGAGTCAGATATTGCTCATGAACCCTTTTCCCAGTATCAATCAAGCGTTTACCATGGTTGCAGAAGAAGAGGCCCAACGAGCCATAATGAGTACTGGAAAGGGAGCAATGGATGGAGTGACCATGGTTGCCAAAGGGAGAGGTCGTGGTCAAGGTAGAGGCAGAGGAGGTACACCGCCAGAATGTAATATTGCCATAAGAAGGGCCATGTCAAAGACAAATGTTGGCACCTTGTTGGTTTCCCCTTGATTTCAAGGGAAACAAAGGAAAGAATGTGGATGACTTAGCCAATATGACTCAATCAGTCGGCAAAGATGCAAGTGCTGTCCCAACAAGGGTAGTGACACCGACCCTAACTCAGGAGCAATATGAAAGAATTCTTGAGTTTTTGAGGAAATATGCATATGCCATGGCCGGAGCACATGCCCTTATGGGCACAGGTTTGACAAATTCCTCCTCATTTAACAAAGTGCATGTTAATTGGGTGATAGATTCAGGAGCTACCACACACTTAGTTGGTAATTTGCATTTGCTTGACAAATATGATGTGTATGCTGGACCCATTGCCAATATTCGCATTCCAAATGGTGAAAGAATAGTGACACATGTAGGCACAGTGCATTTTTCAAATGGCTTTATTCTTGATAATGTCTTGTATGCACTAAAATTACAATTTAATTTGATATCTGTTTATAAACTAACCAAAGAACAACAATGTGTAGTTGCTTTTTTCCCTGATTGTTGCTTAATGCAGGATCTACAGGGTGGAAAGATGAAGGCGACTGGTAGATTAGTTGATGTACTTTACATTTTGCAGCATACTGATGGAAATATTCCTCCTGTTTCTGTTGTTTTGCCCTCTGATTTCCCTTCTGTTATGAATTCAAATGTTAGTGTTCATAAGTCTCATAGTATAAAGTTGTTTCATCATCATTTAGGCCATGCACCCGATCCAGTTTTGAGACATTTGAACATTGTCCTTGCTTTGTATACACCTGAACATCCCTGTGACATTTGTGTACAATCTAAACAAACTAAATTGCCTTTTGCTCCCAGTTGCATTAAATCTAAGGCATGTTTTGATTTGCTTCACATGGATGTATAGGGGCCCTATAGGACACCCACACATCAAGGATATCAATCTTTCCTCACTATTGTAGATGATTTTTCTAGAGCCATCTGGGGCTGTTCGTTGCACCATAAATCTAATGTTTCAATGCATGTTAAACATTTTTTTCTTATGTTTCCACACAATTTCCCTCTCATGTCAAACGTGTGCGCATAGATAACGGGACTAAGTTTGTCAATTCTAATCTGAATTTTTTTGGATAATGGTATTCTTCATGAGACAACATATCCCTATACCCCGCAACAAAATAGGATTGTAAAGCTCAAACACCGCACTTTAATGCAACTTTCCTGCATTTTGATTCTTCATTCTGGGATACCTGTCCATTACTGGGGTGAATGTGTCAAAATGGCTGCTTACTTAGTTAACCGATTGCCCTCACGTATTCTTCATTTTAAAACACCCTTTGAGAAACTTTATGGGTCTGCCCCCAAGTTTGATAATCTGCATGTTTTTGGTTGTTTGGCTTATGCCACTGATCTTACTATCCAAGACAAGTTTCAGCCTCGCTCTCATGCTTGTGTGTTTTTGGGTTATCCCCCTGGGTAAAAGAGGTTTCGCTTGCTTGACTTGCGTTCTCATAGGTTGTTGGTCAGTATGCATGTTACCTTTTTTGAGGATAAATTTCCTTTTCGTGATTGTATGCCTCCTCCCTAAGGGGGAGTCTCTAATGATTTCAAGCATATGTTTTATTTCGATGCTTTTAAGAATGAATCTTGTTCAGGTACATATTCTTATTGTGACACAAATCCATTAGTACCTACTCTATGTGAAAGGGAGGATACAACACCCCCTAATGAACAACCCCTAGGAGATCCGGCCTTACCCTTTCCATCAGTTTCACTTGTAAGTAGGGATAGAAGGCCTCCAATTTGGGCCAAAGATTATGTATTTAATCTGGCTGACCAGGGCACTGCTCATAGGAAGGGAGGTAACTGTTTATATCCAATTGAAAATTATATAGGGTATTCACATGTGTCGCCATCGCATTTTTGTTTTTTAGTGAGTGTTGATTCTGTTGTAGAACCACATAGTTATGAGGAGGCAGCTAAAGACCCTGAGTGGATTAAGGCAATGAACTTAGAAATAGAAGCTCTAGAGAATAATAAAACATGGGACATAGTGCCCCTGCCCAAAGGAAAGAAGGTAATAGGGAGTAAATGGGTTTTCAAAGTTAAATACAACTCAAATGGGGAAATAAAAAAATACAAGGCATGCTTAGTGGCAAAGGGTTACACACAGCGAGAAGGAATTGACTACCATGATACCTTCTCACCGGTGGTTAAAATGGCCACAGTAAGGATTATTTTGAAAATTGCGGCTGTAAATGATTGTAATATATTTCATATGGATGCACATAACGTGTTTTTGTAGGGAGACCTGGATGAAGAAGTGTACATGTCTATACCTCAATATTTTCTGAGTGAGGGGGAGAACATTAAGTTGAAAAAGTCTATATGGCTTGAAGCAAGCTTCAAGGCAATGGAACCAAAAACTGTCATTGGCCTTGCTTCAAGGTGGCTTCAAACAGAGCAAACATGATTACTCTCTCTTTATTAACTCTTTTGATGATGGAATTGTTTTAGTGCTTGTGTATGTTGATGATCTACTAGTTACTGGAAGCTCAAACAATAGGATTGATGAAGTCAAAACTTTTTTGCATGAGCATTTTAAGATTAAAGACTTAGGAGATGTGAAATATTTCTTGGGAATTAAAATGGTCATGTCTGACAAAGGGATTGCCTTATCTTAATGGAAATATGTGCTAGATTTGCTCTGTGACATAATTATGAGTGGATACAAGCCACTCAATTTGCTAATGACACCAAACTTGAGATTGAGGGCGTATGAGGAAGGAAAAGATAGGAAAGAAGACTGATTAAAAAACCCAGAGAGATACAGGAAGCTGGTAGGTAGGTTGATCTACTTGACTGTTATCAGGCCTGATATTTATTTTGCTGTGCAGGTTTTGAGTCAATACATGCACAATCCTACTAAAACATATGGCAGCTACATTCAATGTCGTTTGCTACCTGAAACAGAGCCCAGGAGTTAGTGTCCTCATTAGCTCCAAAGGGAAGGTTGAACTGGAATGTTTTTGCGATTCAGACTGGGGGGCTTGTGCAACTGCCCGCAGATCTGTGACGGGTTACCTCTTAAAGCTGGGAGGATCACTTATCATATGGAAAACTAAGAAGCAGGTGACTGTCTCAAGATCTTCAGCGGAGGCAGAGTACAGGGCCCTTGGTTCAGCAGTGGCAGAGGTCGTATGGGTTAAAAGATTGCTCAAGGAATTGAATATTGATCATTTGTCACCTGTTCAAGTTCACTGTGACAGCAATTCATATTGCCAACAATCCAGTCTTCCATGAAAGGACCAAGCACATAGAAATTGATCTCCATTTTGTTAGAGAAAAGTTGTAGAGTAAACTGATTTGTTTAAGACATGTTCAATCTGCACATCAAGAGGCAGACCTTCTTACTAAAGCTGTCAGTAAACATGTGCAGAGTGGATTGCTAAACAAGTTGAGTGCTTTGAATTTTTACAGACCTCAACTTGAGGGGGAGTGTAGAAATTAGTTCAACAAATTAGGGACAGATTGTAAAGGAGGCCATTAGGCTTTGTGATTGTGTGATTAGTTTGGAATATTTTTTTTGTTTTATGGATTATGCACTATATATACTGGGGTACGCATAATCCTCTGATGTATGAACCATATATTCATTTTGTGAATGAATGGAATTGATTCAAGAAGAATTCAATATTTGATTGCTCATCACCATTGCCTCTTTCTCCATCATTTAAGTCATTGCAAGAACCTATTCTCACGCGAACTCCTTTCAATAATTCAATTAAGCGTTCAATTTCCAAACCATAATATATAACCCATGGGTGTTGATTTACAGTGAATGGCATTGTTGCCACTATCTGCACCATTTCCTGGCATCAAACCCACGTGCAACGATGAGGGAGATAACTGTTACGGCACCATGGCGCAGAGGGGCTGGGGTATCAGTTGCACTCCAATTTTGGGGTGCTTCCTAGTGTATTTTTTTTCTTTATATCATTATATTCAACATAAAATGAGTAATATTTTGATATCCTAGGGAGAAAAAATGATTAGTGTTAGCCACTGAATCGTATTTTCTACCGTGTATGGCCAAATGGGCAACTTCTACGTCCTCCAAGCCGTGACCACGTACGCTCGCTTGGGCTACTCGTAGTTCAAAATTCCTCCAGCGACTCTCTCCATCTTCAACTCTCTGAGTGTCCTCTTCTGGGACCCCGCCGTCTATGACCACCTCGTCGTCCTCTTAGCCCCTAAACTCACCGGCAACAGACGAGGCCTGACTCAGCCACAGCGAACGGGCATTGGCGTCTTCATCTCCATCTTCTCCGTCCTCTTCGCCGGAGTTCTTGAGCTGGTCAGAATGAGGATTGTGCAGAAGCATAACTACTATACGAAATGGAAGAGATGATTCCTATTTCTGTTTTCTGGCAGGTTTTTCAGTACTCTATAATTGGGTGTGCCGAGGTTTTTACATTATGTGGGCAATTAGAGTTCTTTTACGAGCAAGCTACTGATGCCATGAGAAGTGTGTGTTCAGCTTTTCCACTTCCGAAAGTGGCACTCGAATAGTACGTAAGCTCGCTGCTTCCGACCATTGTGACCAAAATCGCAACCAGATATGGGAGGCCAGGGTGGTTACCTGATAAGCTTCATTATTTCTTCGGGATTTCATCTGCCTTGAGAATCGTCAATTTTCCGGCCTTCCTTGTGGTGGCCAAGTTGTATAAATACAAAGCAACCAAGTAGCGAACATACTGTGTTACAAAAAGTTTATTTTTGTTGTTTTACAACTGCTATTACTGACAATATTTTGTTGTCGAAATAAGGTATTCACTTGAATAAGAATGTTTGTTATGCTCAGACAATATTGATAGACGTTTTTTTACTTTCCTTTCAATTCACATTACTTTGGATCAAGAACAATAGGTTTTCATCAATAAATGGATAATTTAAATTCTTCTTTTTATAAGATACGGGTCAGCTTCTTATCACAAGATGGTGCGAACCCAAAGAAAAAGATCCCAAGAACCCACAGCCAATTTAAAATATACGCACCCCAAGAAAGCTAAACAGAGGTCAACGATTCACTTGAACCCTTGAACACGGAAGAACAAGGACTCTAAGTGTTGGAAGACGTTATAAGGTTGATCAAGCCTTAATAAGTCTGTTAGTTCTGAAAAGAACCATAGAGAGAATCCTCTCAAAATGCATAAACATGCAAACCTTCATTCAAAATCCAAGTCTGCTGTCAAAAGAGGCGGTACAAAGTGTTTAACGGAAACTCACAAAGTTGACCTAATTTGCATTAATTGCAAATATTAAACTCTAATTAAAAAAGGAAACTATTAGAAAAAAGTAAATTTAAAGTTACCTAATTTACAGCAAATGCAAAAAGGAAACTCTTAAAAACAGGAAACTCAAAAATTACCTAATTTGCAGTAAATGCAAATCTGAAATCTAATTTAAAACAAGAAACTCTTAAAAGAAGGAAATTTAAAAGTCAAATTTTGCCAACTAATAAGTAATTTTCGTGCAAATAAAATTCATAAAATATGATCATCATTTAAAGTCCAAAATGTGCTTATTTAGGCCCAAATGAGTCCTCCCATGTAAAGTACTTGGCCCACGCTCTTTAGTTTCACGTCTCTAAGCCCAAAACTTAATCCACAGCTCCATTATCAACCCAAATGAGATTAGGGACGTTTTTGGCTCCTTTGATTGGACCAATTGAAATTTGCATAGGCTCATTTGAATTTGATGCTTATGCTGAGTCGCATCACCATTGTACTAACTTTCATTATTATTGATAGATTATATTTTACCCTTATTTATAGTCATCGAAGTATATTATATTGTTTTTTTGGCACAATATGTTATATTGTTTTTAATGGGTTTGTTTGACAACGATTATGAAAGCCCAAACGCACATTCAACGGTATTTTTCTACAAAACGAGATAATCTTTTTCACATATTTACCCTAACTTACCGTATTTCCAAACGAGCAGTTCAACATATTTACTTGTATGCTAACAAATGATTATTTGGATCCAATAGATGACAAAACACCATTAAAACTTTAAACAACTTTCCTTGGTATCAACTCCTTATATAAAAAAAATAGAAAATATTAGATGAGGGCATCTGGTTGTCATGTTATTGGAACTACTTGACGAAGTGGCCATCTCATTCGAATACTGTCTCACTATCTCCATGGACCCTTCTCTCATTTTTCACAGACACTTCTCCCATTATTGTTTGGGAATGACATTGACAAATGAACAAAACACTAGGAATGCATGCACATGCATTTCCTGAAACGAGAATCCAAAAAAAGAGAAAGGACATAGCAGATGAGATGTGAATAATTGATATTCATTCATAATAATACTATTGCGATCATAGATAAAATGTGTTTGATTGACTCAAAACGCACGTTCAACAGTATTTTTAGTAAAATAAGATAATCTCTTTTATATATTTATCTCAACTTACGTAAAAGTATTTCTCTGTTGCGTTTCTAAACAGGTCCAATATTCCAATTGTAATATACTGCAATTTCACATCTCACAAATTTCTCATATTTTTTTCTTTCCATAACGTATGAGAAAATGTAATCGAAACATTTTTATTTAAAAGAATATAAATAACATGGCATTCCAAAAATATTCGATTAATTTCCTATGGTTTTAACTTATTTGAACGGTGAACGAGTCTAAGAAAATAATTCACCGGTCCCATTCCCATCAACTGTGTTGTAGACTACAAATGATAATATGATTTATGCCTCGTTTGGTATGGTAGAAATGGGAAGGTGAAAATGGAATTGGAATTGAATTCCATGATGTTGGTATGTTTGGTATGATGGAATTACAATTCCATATGGAATTCAATTCCACCTAAATATTCAATTTCAATTCCATACCCAAACCTATGGAATTCATTTGGGTTCCATGGAGTCCAATTTTTTTGGACCAAAATATTCTCTCTTATGCAAAATAGTCTTTTTTGTTACATTAAAAAAAATCAACATTCATACAAAAAATATATGGATTCCATCTTCATTTCCATGACATACCAAACATACTTTTAAAACCCATTTCCATTTCTATTTCAATATCCATTTACATATCCATCAAAATGAATTCTGCGTATCAAACGAGCCATTAGTATCATTTTATATAGAAAACACAGAGCCCATAATCATTACTAATAATTCTTGGACGTTATTTTCAAAGTCTGGATATATTACTAATAGAACTCGTCTTAATCAGAAACTTATTAAATTGTTGCTTCTCATTAACCAATTAGCTAGAAATGAAATATTGTTGTATCCGTCCCTTTTCCCAACATTGATAATTGCCCCAACGTCACGCATTTGCATCCATCATGACAAGCAATCAAAAGCTATTTTATTGCATTGTTGTTCAATCTAGCATTCATTAAACCTGTGTGATGGATTGAAGATTTTATTATTGAAATGATTTTTCAGAAAAGATAAAACTTAATTGAATATAACATATCGCTTTTCTTCTCTCGCTTTGATGTCTGTTTGAATGTGTTCCTATATATATATATATCAGTGTCATCAATATAATCTCCATGTGCGCTTCCTCTGTCTAAAGATTCTGAAACCTTCTTTTGGGAACTAGCTGCTATAGCCCAGAATCAGAATTTGCTCTTGCGCCTGCATGATCTTTTCATCTACTTCTGCAAATTCGACCAAGGTTAGGAATTTAATGCGCAAGCTGGTTTTTTAACTTCGCAATCTCAATTCCATATGCTTCCTTTTCAATTAACTTGTATAAGTTAACGGATATATAATTTTCACTTAAAGCAACTGTTATAATTGGTTACATAATAACTTTCATTCTGCGATTGTTTGTGTGTGTGAATGTATATATACCTATACGAAGTCTCTTCAATTGTTCACCTTACTCATCATCTCTTGATCTTCTTTTCTTTTTCTTGTATTTTTTTTCTGCCAAAACTGATTATCTGATATTTCTACTGAAAATCATGCATAGCTTCTCAAATTCTTTTTTACAAGTCAACGACACACTGTGTTTGTTGTACATTCATTGAGATAAAACTCCTCTCACATACTTATCTCAAAATCCGTAAAATCAATCTTCCAATGAAATCTCACCCGAATGAATTTGGGTGTTCCTGGAAGTTGGATGAAGTTGAAGTAACAGGAGTCTGAATGCTATTGGATTGGTTTCTACACCAAAACGAGAAAACTACCTTATATGACCCATATCTTTCATTAATTTACAGTGTAGCCCCAGTGGTGTTGGACTTGGTCCAAATCTACGGTGGGTGAACTATAGCTATAACCCAACAAGAGCAAACCTTTCAACTGACTAGCTCCTGTATTCATAACAGGAACAAATATATTAGGAGAAGATTAAATTCGTCAAGATATAGACTTGTATAATTTGCTCAAACTCCGTGATATCTTCTCACAAGACGTCGCGTTCCATAATAAAACAATGCATTATAGCTCCGTTTTTTTTTCCTTTGGGTATATTTCTGTGTTGCTTGGTCGCAAGTGTGAAGAACACACACCTGATGAACTGAGGAATTGGTGGGAATGTACGTAATGTGTGCAGATTGTGAAGCGCAATGGCATCGAATGATCGACTGATGAAAGTCGGAGAATGGGATCAGGCCGACGAAGAAATTTACACCAAAGATGGGACCGTAGATCATCATGGAAATCCAGCTAACAAGAATCAAACTGGAACCTGGAAGGCCTGCCCCTTCATTTTAGGTATCGACTCTACTATATATACATAGTTCATGATCATTCATATCACTCTACTCTTACATCTTCATATATATATATATATATAGGCTTAATTATTGAAACATATGGATGAATATAGGGAACGAATGTTGTGAGAGACTAGCGTATTATGGGATGGGGACAAATCTGGTGGTGTATTTCACGAAGAAAATGGGGCAGGAGGGGGCTACAGCTGCCAAGAATGTCGCAGATTGGAGTGGAACTTGCTACTTCACTCCTCTGATCGGAGCTTTTCTTGCTGATGCCTATCTTGGTAGATACTGGACCATTGCCTCTTTCTCCATCATATATGTCATTGTAAGAACACTATTCCGATCCACTCTAACTCATCGTTTTAATTTCAACTCAACTTTCAGATAAAACCATAATATTTAACACATGTATGCTGATTTACAGGGAATGACACTGTTGGCACTATCTGCATCAGTTCCTGGCATCAAACCCACCTGTAACGAAGAGGTAGACAATTGCCACGCCACTATGACGCAGAACGCAGTGGCATTTCTGGCCCTCTACCTCATCGCTCTCGGCACTGGTGGTATCAAGCCCTGTGTTTCGTCCTTCGGGGCTGACCAGTTTGACGACGCCGATGACGGGGAGAAGGAGAAGAAGGGCTCCTTCTTCAACTGGTTCTATTTCTCCATCAACATCGGGGCACTCATCGCCTCTTCTGTGATCGTCTGGATTCAGGTCAACATCGGGTGGGGATTGGGGTTCGGGATTCCGGCGGCGGCAATGGCCATTGCGGTGGTCTTCTTCTTTTCCGGCACCAGGCTGTATCGCCAGCAGAAGCCAGGTGGGAGCCCTCTCACGCGAATGGTTCAGGTGGTTGTGGCTTCCCTGAAAAAGCAAAAGGTGGAGGTTCCAGATGATAAACGTCTTTTGTACGAGGTTGAGGCTGATACAGAATCTGCCGTTGTTGGAAGCCGCAAACTTGACCACACTTCAGGATTGAGGTCGCGACTTAATATATAAATGTAGTCTTTTTTTTTTTTTTGGCCAAATTCTTGAATACAAGTTTTACGATAGTAATTTACTGTTACCTATGGCACAGTTTCTTGGACAAGGCAGCGGTCGTGGAAGGCCCCAACGACGGGAAAGACACGGCGAGTCCATGGAGACTCTGCACCGTAACGCAAGTGGAAGAGCTAAAAGCCATTATTCGTCTGCTTCCGGTGTGGGCCACAGGAATAATCTTCGCCACCGTGTACGGCCAAATGAGCAACTACTACGTCCTCCAAGGCCAGACCATGGACACTCGCTTAGGCCACTCCTTCAACATCCCTCCGGCGTCTCTCACCATCTTCGACACTCTGAGTGTCCTCTTCTGGGTCCCCGTCTACGACCGCCTCATTGTCCCCGTGGCCTCCAAAGTCACCGGCAACAGACGAGGCCTTACTCAGCTTCAACGAATGGGCATCGGCTTATTCATCTCCATCTTCTCCGTTTTCTTCGCCGGAGTTCTTGAGCTGGTCAGACTCAGGATTGTACAGAGGCATAACTACTACGAGAAAAAGACGATTCCGATTTCTGTTTTCTGGCAGGTTCCTCAGTACTTTATAATTGGGTGTGCTGAGGTATTTACGTTCATAGGGCAATTAGAGTTCTTCTACGAGCAAGCTCCCGATGCTATGAGAAGTGTGTGCTCTGCTCTTTCACTTCTCACAGTGGCATTCGGACAGTACGTGAGCTCGCTGCTTGTGACCATTGTGACCAAAATCACAGCCAGAAATGGAAGCCCGGGGTGGTTGCCTGATAATCTGAATGTTGGCAAGCTTCATTATTTCTTCTGGCTTTTGTCTGTGTTGAGTGTCATCAATTTTATGGCTTTCCTTGGGGTGGCCAAGTTATATAAATATAAGAGAACCCTTGGAACACTTGGCTGACAAGCTTGCTTCAAATCATTTAATTCGGATCAAAGATTGTCGTATCCTGTTGTGTTTTATTATCAGAGATTGAACTGCAATATTATGCTGTCAAAACCTGGTGTTCACTCTTGTATAAAATGTTTGTTAAGCTCAGCCTATGTTTGGAAGCGTACGAGCTTTAGGCCTCTTACAATTTTCGACCACCTTTCTCGTTAACTCGGACCAACACCAATAGGTTTCCAACACCCTCAATAATTTTGTAAATCTTCATGTGGGTATGTCAAGAGTCAAATAAAATTATAAAAATTGAATTGTGAGCTAAACAATAAATGGTAATCCCTTCTATTAACAACGTGAGAGTTAGTTAGAAGGCTTACATTGATCGTATCTTGTAAATCTAAAATATCAATTCACTTATTTTAAAAAAAATATAACGTTTTGCACTTGATTAAACATATTGAGTTTCAATTAGTGGGTTATTCCAATGCAAATGATTAAAAATGATATTTTATGAAAACCAACACAATTTTTTATAAATAAATAATTTAATATTTTGTTAAGCACTAGTATTTTACTATTAAAAGCAATCATATTTAAGTATACGTAAAATAGTTATTTCTTTTGTTTTTATTTTCGAAATTAGAGCACATATATTTTTATATTAGACGTAATCCTATTCAAGTAATGTGAATACTTCTTTTAATAAGGATTCAAACTTTAATTTATTATACGGTAAGAAACTAATCTTTTGTCCTTAACATTGTTTCCTCCCTCAAGAGAGGAGTATTGGTAATGGCGATATGCTCAAAAGGAAACGGGCTTCTAAAGTGATTACTCAAAATCATTGGGCATATCTTTGCACAGAATAAATAAGGCCCATAGCTTGACCCAATAGTTACAAACAACCATCCTCATATCCATTCGCCACTTCGTTCCCTTGTCCCCCAAAGCTAGGAGTTTCTGATCAGTCTTCATCAAGTCCCAGCTTCGCCATGGTTCGAAAGCGCTTTCCAGATGCCCAAAAAGGTACCCTTTTACATATACGAAATCATTTATAACTTTCGCTTCAGAGACTCTGAATCGAGTCCTTCTTACCATTTCCACTTTCTCTGATTACATAAAATTCCTGGCACAAATTTTCACGCATTTCGTTCTTCGATTAGACTCTTTATGATTCATTTTTTCTTCCCACACAGGATTTCATCTGTCGAATTCAAATATTACCTAAGCAATAACTTAAATTAAATCTACCTTCAGAAACTCTGGACGAAGTAATTCGTATCCAATAAGTTTAGCGATTTTGTATTAGCGTGAATTGCATGCCAGATGTTTGATGAAATGTGTAGCACAGCTTGCTTTTTAGAGTCGTTGTCTTCCCCCCCTTCTTTATGAGTTCAACGTTTTGATACACAGGATTTCAGCTGGAGAAGTTTCTGAAGAAAATAGGAGTAGGTAAAAATGACCGTTACTTCTGGAAACAAGTAGGAAAGTCTTTGCTATGCACGTACGCCATTATAGGTGCAGTGTGGGTGTACAATGAAACATCACCATTGGGTTGGTGGAACCTGCTGCCACGGCCTAAGGAGGAGCGAGAGCGAGCCCACCTGTACGAGCGGCGGCAGTTTCCATACCCCGGCGACGAAGAAGCCATGGAAGAGTTTGTTGCCAGGGGAGGGATGATTGGGACCGCCATTGGCCCAAAAGGGTTCGTTGATACTGATAAGGATGCCTACAATTACCAGAAGGAGCTGCAGGACGAGAAGTTTGAGCTTGAAGCTCAAAAGCTGTGGTTGAGGATGAGGAAGGAGGTTGTTGATGAGCTTAAAGAGAAGGGCTTTGATGTGGAATGAGTCAGAAAGTGTGGGTGAAAATGATAAATACATCATTAGCCTAAAGTCCCATTGGCTGCTTCTCAGTTTGAATAGTGGACAGAATGTAATAAACTTCTACGAGGCCTTCATGAACATGTGAACAGATGTTGTTTGGCTAATAATTTAGATGTGTCTTTTGTGAGAATCAATTAGGTAAATATATAGTCCCAAAGGATTAAATATTAATACATCGTTCCATTTTACTTGATCAAATTTCAGTTTTGATTCAATACTTTCCTTTTTATTCTTATAGTTTCATAAGTATCTAATTTAGAGCTTGTTTGGAAGCTATTTTGAAACCTAGATTTTACAGAATCTGAGGTAAAAACTAGGTTTTGAAAAGTGATTTATGTTTGGGAAGTTATAGCTTTTACGGATTCCGAAGCAAAAAAGTGGGTATGAAAGAGGAAAGTAAGAAAGAGATAGAGAAAAAAAGTATGAAAGAGAAAAGAGAAAAAAGTAGGAAAGAGAAAGTATGAAAGAAAAAATCTAGGTTTTGAAACCTAGGTTTTGGCAACCAGGTTGTCAAACGAGCTCTTAAGTTAAGTTGATGGCATCAGGTAAAATGACCAAACCAAAATTCATTATAAGCATGCAGATCATGAGATCAAAACAAAAATTTATCTTATCCATGTGTTTTTAACAAATTTTAGTTTTGATATTTATACACGGGTTTGTTTAACATGCTTAAAATAAAATTCTAAACACGTTTTGTCTCACAAGCGATAACATCAGAATTGAAAAGTTAGATTGGTCAATCCAAACAAGCATTTAACTGGATTAATTATACTGTAAGTTGATGTTTTAATCCCATAACAAGTCGTTATAAACTGTAGAGACCCAAAACTTCGGTCTAAAAGTATGTAAAATAAAACTAAGTTCACATCAAGGAATAACAATATGTACCCGTTTGGGAACGTGATAAAAAAGTACTTTTACACCAGTCGAAGGAAATTATCTCATTTTATGAAAAAAAATTGTTAAACGTGCGTTTGACTTTTGAAAATGCTCTGCCAAACTGGCAAATTATTACCTCCCAACTATCGTAGATAATACATGATCTTTAGTTTAACTAGAACATAGAGCGATTAGATTAGGGTAGTGACTAAATCTTTCTTTTCGAAACAATTGTTCGGTTAAAATATCGTTAACCACTGTCTGTTAGCACCTGTCTTGGCTTGAACGCAAACAAGCGTCCTAGTTCATGTCCATTGCTTAGTCCACAAGTATTTTGTCAAATCCACGACACTATGGTACGAGGTGAAGATCAAGTTTGAGTAACAAAGTAAATTAGCACCAATTGTTATGCTCCCATCATCTCACGCAACCATGCGTGAGTTACACAGTGGGATACGCCAAGTTAAATTTTAAAAGTAAGCTGTACGTTGTTTCAATATAATAGTAGTTAGTTGATTGTAACTTTTACATATTTTTTATATTAATATTAACTAGTGAGTCATTCTATGTTCCATGGAGTTTGAAAAGAAGCAAGCCATGTGGTTCATGATTTACGATTAATCATTGTATGTATATTATGTGTAGAAAGATTTAGGGAAAATTATCTAGAAATCCCAAGTAA
>JANTPZ010000509.1:0-30461 GCA_025593235.1 Vachellia pachyceras | reverse complement strand
TTATGTGCCATTTGTTGGTTGTTGTAGATTCATTGTAGTTTTTTAATTTTTCTTTTCTTTCCAACCAATTCATCATCCTACATAAAAGATGAATACGGAATTAAACAAGCTTAAGTTCTATGATATCTTGTGTATTTTTAAATATGTCCATATATAATGGAAAGAACAATATTTTCACTTTTGGATATGCTTTACGTGAATTTGTTATCTTTAGAACACATTTCGGTATCTTCTATATATATTATCCTGTATTAAAAAGGATAAATCAATACTCAACAGATTTTCCTTGACTTACCTTTGTGATGTTAAGTTCAAAGTCATTTGGGATAATCTATGTTAGTTTTTAAAAAAATAATAATAGACATACCTTTGTGATGTTTGATGTACCAACTGTTGATTGTTGTGGATCCATCATTATTCCTTTATTTTTCCCTTCTTGTCCAACTAACCAATCCTATATATATAAAGATCAGTAAGAAAGAGGCATAAGTTGTAATAAACGACAAGTATCGATCTATCTATATTACAAAGAAGAACAATCTCGCCTTTGGTGGAATAAGTGAAAATTGTTGTTTCTCTTTCACTTCTCCCATATTTGTATGTGAGGAAATCTGTTCTTCTGTTGCCACTTGAAATTGAGGATCTATAAATTTGGGGCCATATTGAACTTGATGAATTTTACTTTCTGCAAATAGAGATTTTGAATGTTACATTAAAATTCTCATACAATAGTTACCAAAAGCAATTCACGTAATAATTTTCACTTTTGAACAGTGACTTGTTGGAATTCATACCATAGAAAGAAAATTGAGGGCAATAATGCACTTGAGACAATTGTTCCAGAGTTCGAAAATCAACCTCACTACAGATACTGATGAGGCTTGAAAGTTTGTGAAGTTGTAGATCTTCAATTTGGGGAAGCACATCCATCAACACCTTCTCTTTTGTCTCATCTCGTCTGATGATTACATGCTCAAGGTTGGAAGATTCTTTTATACGCAAACTCATCAATTCTGGAAGGATACCAGAAACTGGGATAGAGAACAAGTATTTCAACTTGTTACAACGTTCAACAGTTAGATGAGATAGGGCAGGACAGCATGGTTCATGACACAAATGATTATTGTCATCATCGTTTTCCTCAATGATGTGAGTCAATTCCTCACATGATGATATCTTTAGCCATGACAACTTCGGTAGGCTCTTCAATACAGAGTTTGAGAAGATAACTTTAAGCTTGTTGCACTCCGTAATCACCAATTTTAAAATATTGTTGAGGCTAATAATACATTTAGGGCCCACAAATATATTCTTTAACTTGCTTAAATCTTGCAACGACATGTATTTTATGGTTGCTTTCGGTCGTTCATGTCCTTCCCCAATTTTCTGCGCGTCCATATGTGTCAAATCGAAAATCTCTTCTATTTTAGATTCACAAAAGTCAACACTGTATAAAGATCGCAAGCGCATCTTCATTTCCTGTAATATCATATTTAAATTATAAATAGTAATTAATATTGTTGATCAAATTAATTAAGTTATCAATTGAAAATAAAATTACAAACTCAAGGAGGAAAAGTTGAAGGAAGCCTTACCTCTGCATTTGTGGAATAATCCTGTTGTTCTCCAAATGCACAAACCATGAAACCAGTTAACGATCTAATATCAAACTCTGGAGCCTTTCGCAAATCAAAGGACTTTAGAGATATGCCTCTCAAATAATAGTTTCTTGGACAAACGCTTATGAGCTTTGGTAAGCTTTTAAAAGTTATCTCTTCCAGCGAAGGGAAATCAATGCATGTTTGGATGTTTTGATTCTCATGATGCCTTGTTCCAAACACATATTTCAACTCAGAAGCATTCTTAATAGACAGAGATTTTAAATGTGTGGGTGATCTTAAAGCATTTGCTACGAATAGATGTTCCAATGCATGGCATTCTGAAATGACTAACTCTTTCAACTTTGGAAAGATGGGTCTATGATTACTCGTGAGAGATCCAACATCTTCCTCATCCGCCACAATGTACTTCAGTTGCCCACACCTTTCGATTTTCAATTTCTCCCACAGAATCATGGAGGCCATTGGCAGAGTTATCAATGTCTTTGAGTTGGAAAAATTCACAAGTCTCATCTCCTTAACATTATTCAACGATTGTATTGAAAGGCATCGAGTTGCTTGAATAGGCGACATCACATTTACAAATGCATCCAGTTCCTATATTTCCATAAATTATAATTATATCAAACCAAACAAACAGCCAATAAAATATTAATATAAGGCATGAAAGAAATACCTTGTGAAATAATTGGTGAACCACTTTAATCAAGTATTAACTTTCTAAATTTCTTTTAAAAGCAAACTACATAACAATTTTTGTAATAGATATAAATGAGGAAAATTAACTTTGAGTTTGAAGTGTATGAAAGCTAATTAATTCAATTATTTAAAATGTAAATTTATTTCTCTGTTTTTTCCCCTTTCCAATGCTTCGTTTAGAGCAAAATAATATCTTCATTGGGATATAATGACACAATCAATTGGTACTTAGTTCAATAAACAATTAATCGAAAAAGCTTAACATATTAAGAAAAAAAATTTCTAACAAAACCAATGCTTCAACTTTTAGTGATGATGCCTAAATATATAATATAAATAACATCAACAAATATGTCAGATGCAGTGTTACCTTCATGGGTTTCGTGTTTCGTTGTCCTTCTGAGCAAACCAGCAAATCATCAGTAAAAGATTCAATGCTAAGATTCTCCAAAGTCACATATTTCAGAGAAGGCCATGACAAAAAATAATTCATAGCAAAGATGCTAATGAGCTTTGGCACATCCTGAAGGCTGATGAGCTTTGAAGCAGGGAGTTCAAAGTAAAGCTCAACATTATAATTCTGATTTGATGAATGATCCTCCATATGACCGTATTTTCCAACAACATATTTTAATT
Organism: Vachellia pachyceras; assembly: GCA_025593235.1. Classification (NCBI taxonomy): domain Eukaryota; kingdom Viridiplantae; phylum Streptophyta; class Magnoliopsida; order Fabales; family Fabaceae; genus Vachellia; species Vachellia pachyceras. The sequence continues at coordinate 27,507 of JANTPZ010000509.1, read as the reverse complement.
CAGGAGCATTCTTGACAATTAAATACTTCAAATTTTCACATCGTATAGATACTACAGATGGAAATAAGAATTCCAAGTCCTTGCACTCCAAGACTTTTAGCTTTTCTAACTTTGGGAAAACAGAGTGGCAGCTCATCATATGATCTTTATTATAATCATTTGCTTCCATTGTTATCAAGTGCTTCAATCCATTACATTTTCTGATAGTCAATTCTTCCCACAATATGAACGAGGCCATGGATAAAGTGAACAATGATTCCGAATTTGAAGACATTTGTGACAATTCCAACTTCTTGATATGACCAAAATTGAATCCATACGTTGATGCAAGTGATCCCTACAAATAAAAACCATTATTGTTCAAATATCAAACCACATATTACAGTTTGTTATTTAAATATTTAATGCAATGCTATATAATGATTTCGATGAAGACTATTATTCCCCATCTACAAATGCTCCTCCAGCCCTAAAGGGAAATATTTCACAAATTATTAGAGGACATCAACACACATTTTTTTATAACTAACCAAGTCAATTTCATAATTTTTTAATCGAGGAGCAGATATTTTTTGGCAAGGTACATTTATAAAATTATAAATGGAAAAGGTATCCGGCATAGTGATATTTGCATTAAATATTTTTAACATTTCCTATTTTATTTTATTAAATTTTTATAAATCATTCAATTATTTATGCACTGCCACTGTATTCCTAATTTTGCTATATGCATCCTATATGCAAATCACTTTACCTCATTTTGATATACACACTAAAGAATGCATTAAATTGATAAAATTTTTCACATATGCCCATATTAAATTTGTCTTTTGCTACATCTACAAAGTATTCTCTCACCTCTTTTTTTTTTTGGTAAAGTATTCTCTCACCTCTTTGATCTCTCTTTCTAATAGAAATTAAATAGGGGTGTATAAAAAAAAGAAATTAAATAAGGGTAAATTGAATAAAAATGTCATTAAATACACTAAAAGTAACTTATATTGAATTAAATACACACTTTTCTCCTATAAGTGACTTACTCATAGAAATAGAGTGGTATATACTATTAATTGAACATATATAAATGGCTCAACGCATTTTAGAGAAAACTGAACGAAGAATAACACACCTGATGTATTGTGTGGTTCGAAACTCTATCCTTACATAAGGCAACATTTGTCACTTCACTTGATTTATGGTAGAAACAACACATTCGAGGCCAAGAGAATATTATTGCAGCTGTATTTTTACTTGGAACTGGAGGTGATGATGGCCTTTGCATTGGCAAAGAAGTGGTTCCGTGATGATGATATTCTCGAAAGATGTTGATGAAACTTGGTACTTGAGAAAGCTTCATTTCCTTCAGTGAGGGAAGCATAATATGGTCCTCTTTTTTAAACTTATCAAATAAATAACTCAGCTGCTCACAATCAATTATAATTATCTTTTCCAAGGATAATACAAGACCTCCACTAACAAGGATTGGAAACGCTACTTTTAATCTTCCACATCCTACAACTACAAGAGTTTTTAATTTTGGGAACAGTGACCCGTAACTTTTCTCATCATTATCATCACCCAGTTCTAAGATGTGTTCCAATGAATCAAAAATTTGGATTCTTAGTTCTTCTAATTGTGTCAGTCTTTGAGCAATGACGAATGGGAAAATCGATGTCCATTTTGGACAGTCAACCAATCTCATGACCTTAAGATGACATGGGTTCAACTTGCTATCAATGAATATATTTTTCAATTTATGGCAACCATTCAAACACATAATCTCCAATTGCTCTAGAAAGCCAGAAGGCAAACAACCTTGATATAAATCTTCAATGTTATGCATTCTATTGAGGTTTAGTTCAACTAATTTGGAGAAAGCAGTCACATCATTTTCATGTTTCTTGTTGTCTATGAGGCACTTTATGTCAGGCCAAGAATATAAATGAAGAACAATTAAGTCATTCATGCCTCCATCTTCCACTGGAACAATATCTGGGATAAGATTTCTCCATCCTCTTTCTTTATAGCCTTCTAATGCAAGAAACTCAGCCATTCGTGCAAATTGCTTAAATGTTGCCTCTGTAATTAGATTTCGCAAATCATAGGGGGAAAACCACCTTGATATGAAACCATAACTTTCAGAAATAATTTTAGAATCCCTCCCACATATTTTATATTTTTGCAATGAAGGATCTAGATGTAAATTTTTAGAAACAGCACATGCTTTTTCTCTGCCCAGCATATTTTCAACAAAGCTCAATTCTTCTAAGTGCAAGCATATTTCAATCACTTCAAAAGGATTGTTCATTTTAATTTTGCATCTTTCGACCTCCAACAACACCAGGTTCTGTAATTGCAAAATTTCTTTTGGCAATTCATTGATTGAACAATAGCATAACGAAAGACTCTCAAGTCTAGGTAAGTTTCCTACCAAGGAGATGTCACCTAATTTCAATTTCAAAAGGTTAAGAGTCCGAATATCCTTTAATGATTGGAGTGAATATAACAGTGTCAGAGCTGAAATTTTTCCAACATCGCTTGATAAATACAAAACTTTCAACCTTCTCATCTCTGCAAAGAATGTATGAGGCACTATCAAATCCTTCGAACTGCTTAGAAATATCAATAAACTCTCCAATTTCTTTCCATCCAATTCATTAGGAAAACCATCACACTTCCAAGCCAAATATCGCAAGTTCTCTTTGACAGGAGTTTTAAAATCCATGATCCATTGAATATCCTCTCCTATCAATAAGGCTACGTCACGAACCAAATCATGTATCTTCACATGTTCTTCATTATTGGTAGTCAAAAATAAAGAAGAATCTATCAGATCTAGTATGGCTTCATGCGCTTTGCTTTGAACTGAATGGTCCCTTTCAACCTCCCCAAAAAGGCCCAATCCTATAGCAATTTTGCTTAAAAGTTGCTTAGGAATTTCAAAATCTTCTGGAAATAAAGAAGATATGAGAAACATTTTTCGGGACCCTTCATTTTTCAAGTAATCATAGCTCAACTTTAGACATTTTAAAGCCTCTGTCAAAGTTTGATTAGCATCATGCTTTTCCAAGGTTTCCAAAGAATCCTTCCAAACATTCGGTGGCCGATTCTTTAATGCACTAGCTATTGCTACAATTGCAACTGGTACTCCTCCACATCTCTTCACAATTTTTTCTGCCACACCCCTCAAACCACGAGAGGTACCTGTAATGCTTGCATGTGCAAGGAAGAGATCCAATGCATCTTTATGAGTCAATGTCTCAATTTGAATATCCTTTTGGCATCCCATCTTTGTACAAGCACGTAAATTACGTGTGGTTATCAATACACTGCAACCCTTGTGTTGGTGACTACATGGGATCCCCAAGTCCTGTTTAAGATCAAGCTCTTCCCAAACATCATCTAGAATTATAAGCAACCTCTGTTTCATATTACTGATTTTGGACCATATTTTCTCTGGGTGCTCTTCTTCTTTCCCCTCCTCTAATGTCAAATCATCAAGATGCTTTGCCAAATTAAGTCGAATCTTTTTTAAATCTGGTTGCTGAGAGACAATGAGAAAAATGACTTTGTCAAATTTTTTTGATCCTTCAAGTTCATCACCCACTTGTATTGCCATTGAGGTTTTCCCTGTTCCCCCAAAGCCACGCAATCCAATCATATTGCAATCTTCATCTTCTAGTGCCTTCTTTAGATCTTGAAACGTTGACTCTCTACTCTCAAAACGCATGAAATTGTGTGAAGAGTGGTATTTTATTCCTGGAAGATCAGCTGCACGTGCCACGATGTCAAAGTTGGATCTTCCTAAAAGGTTGTCAATCTGTTGACTCTTCTCTGCCAAGTCTTTGCCTTTCTGATATTGTCTCCAGCAATTAAGACACAAATCATTAAAGCATTTCTCTTTTCTAGTGTCAGAGTCAATGATACTTCTAGCTTCACGTGCCCATTGTTGTGCTTCTTCTGTAACAATAGAAACACCTCTGGCCCTTTCTATTTTTTCAGTCACATCTTGGAGTTTTGCAATTAGTTGGGTCTTTTTCTGATCAAATTTTGCTGCGTAACTGCTAAAACAGCAAAAGTATTGAACTTCACCTTTCACAATGTTCACTAAACCTTGGACTTCATTCCTAGCAATTTCCTCCATCTAAAAAGGATAATAGATATATATAAAAATTTATTATCAAGATCTTCTGGCCTAGAATTTCTTTATGAAAAATGATTACATCTTAAAGCCATAGCTACAATAACCTACAATTTCAACAAGCATCAAAATAAGAGATAAGACTAACTATTAAAGCATTGTACAAGTCAAATGGCTTGCAAGATAGCTGCAGAGAAAAAGGTGCTACAAATCAAATATTAAAACTTGACTATCATTTACGTGAAATTTGACTCTCTTTGAGAACTAGCCATAGGACCCAATAGTGCAAGTCATGGGGAGAGAGCATGAAGAGTGGGAAAAAAAACATAAAAATGTGCACAGATAATACTAGAGAACCTCTCTCTCCATGAGCTAAAACCGCTGAAAGCTGTCCAAACTCACCATTAATTAACAAGAAAAATAAATTAATAGACATGACAAAAAAAGGAGTAATGTAAATAGAGAATACTAGTCTGGTGTCAAGGTTCTTACGGTGATTTTTCAATCTCGTCACTGAAATTATACTTTCAATGATGATATTTTGGTGGCCACAACTTGTTACTGCCAGTAATAAAACCTTAAGTGACTTTTAAAATTGATCACTAAATGTAAAACTTTTAATTTAAAGTTGTCGCTTAAATTTTGACTTATTTAGGCATCACTTTTCAAAGTCACTACTAAAATTAAAATTGTTAGATAACTTTTAAATCTTATTCATTGCAAAAAATTAATATTTAAAACAACAAATGTATTATATAATATTATGAATTAAATTGTTAAAATAAATCCACATATAGCATTGATTTTAAGATCAAAAATCTCTATTTCATTTCCTCTAAAATTCTCTATAGTTAAAAAGTTTATAGTTCACTCCATTCAATTGTACAGAAGATTATGACTTTCAGCCCTAGCTCCTATATTTAGAGAATTACCCCCACCCCCAAACAAACATTCTCCATTTTTTAATTTGAAGAAAAATGATATATATTAATTAAATAACTTCATTAATATCTTTTTAAAAGTCAACCAAATTTTATATTAAGAAGTGGATGTGGTATTTACTAATTCAATTCAAATTCATGCTAGAGCTAGGAAACGGTCTAACTAGGCCCGATTAAACTTGCCTATAAGAGCTTAAGGCAAATTAAGGTTCAAATAATAGGCTTGTATTTAGGGTGTAATGGCATTTCAAACATAATTTCTTTTAATAGAAAGATATGTATTATTCTTTTAATTGTTCTTGAATATAAAATTAGTGAATGCAAACATAAGAAAACAACAAATAAATTTTAATATCTAAAATTTAAACTGTAATTCTTTATAGGATAAATAGGAAATACAACACAATAAAATTCTTATAAAATTTGAAATTTGAAATTCAATATTTTTAATCTTGTGAAGAAAGAAATCACAATAAATTTTTTATAACTAATCATTAAAATAATCACAATAAAGTCTACACTCGAAAATATTTATGAAATTAAATACTAAGAAAAGTATAAAAATATAAAAAATCGCCAGGATAATAAAAAATTATCCAAATTCACCCTGTGATCCTTATAATTATTTATATTTTTAGTTATTAGTTTGTATTAAAAAGCATTTAATTTTGATTGAAATTATTATTAACAATATGGGAAATTTAGTCTTAGGTCCCAAATAAGCAAGTTATTTAAGGAATGATCCCATGGAGGAAAATATTTAATGAGAGGTCCCAATTGACAACATGAGGACCTCTCATTAAATATTTTCCTCCATGGGACCATTCCTTAAATAACTTGCTTATTTGGGACATAAGACTAAATTTTCCTAACAATATTGATCTTCACCCGGGCATTAATCACTACTAAAAAAAGAGTATTTAGCAGCGGTTCATTAGTACGGTTCACAAAACCGTGACTAAATCATAAGATTTGTAGCGGTCTAGATCCAAGCATTACAAATTTGCAATGACAATCTAGGAATGACCTTAGTAGCGGTTCACAATCGCTACAAAAATGAAAAACGTATACTGTCAAATGGCGGGAAGGATGCGCCAAAATTTGTAGTGGTTTGCCTATCACTTTGCAGCAGTTTTATTAAAGGCCGACCGTTGTAGAAACAAAGGGTTGTCAGCGGTAACGTCATTTGTAGTGGTTCCATAAACGTCTACTAAATTGCAGCTGATTTTGTAGCGATTGTTTTTAAAATAACCGCTGCAAAAATGAAGAGTCTCCAAATTAGCAGTTGTTTAGACAAACCGCTCATAAACATTGCGATTTCCCAGTAGGCTCATTTTGTTTGTAGTGGTTGGGGTAGCGGTTTTGCTCAAAACCATTGCTAATTTGTAGCAGTCTGTCTAAAACCGATACTAATACAACACCAATATAAACCACCCCTTCCCTTCATTTATTCACTTTCGTTTTTCGAAAACGTCACATCAGAGAGATTTTATAAATTTCTGATTTTACTAAAAAGCTTTTTTAAATATTTTCCTTTAAATTTTTAAAGGTTAGTTTTATAATTTTTTAAAAAAATTTATTTATTTAATTTTATAATTTTTATTTGTTTTCAATTAATTTTTTTTCAAATGTCTAATCAAGATCCTGGTCAGAGGCCTGAGAAGGAACCTAATATCGGGGGTGGAGATATCCCGGTGGAGGATGACGTGGTGTTGAGCGTCGACGACTTCGACGTCGATGATATCAACAACTCAGTCCAGGAGACTGAGATGTTTGAGGACCAGGACATCAACAAAGAGCAAGTATTCCGATGCCCTTATGCTGATCAGTCAACTGGGTTTGAAGTGAACGTTCAGGGTAAGTAAACAACTAATACATTATTCAATTAAAATAATTTATTTTATATGTTTATTAATAATTAAATATTTTATTAAATTTGCATGAATTCAATTTTCGAATTCGACAGGGGCGGCGGTGTCGAAGAAGTTGACACTGAGGGATGTACATCAACTCCCCAATGGGCAGAGAGTTGCCGTGCAATAGGACGACATCACCCAGCAGCCTCGAAAGAAGGGCGGTCAGCTCTTAAACCGCTACCTAACTGAGCATGGCGGGAACTTCCTTCAATTCAACATCAGCACTGAGACCTGGAAGAGGATCCAACAGAGCCTGAAGAACGCTGTCTGGGAGAAAGTGAAGGTATGATTTAAATTATTATTGATAAATAAATAATTCTTTAAATTTGTAATTATTATTACGCTTTAAATTCTTTAAAGGGTTGCAATTGTTATCAATAATATCAATACTAATCATATTCCTAATATATCTCAACAGTAATTATTATTGAGTAATAAATAGTTTACTAACTTTTATTTCAAAGTTTGTTGCAGGGCAAATTTGTTGTGCGAGATGCGCACAAGGACTTCGTCATCTCGAAGATGGGGGAAGGATAGAAGAGCATGTGAAATCGCCTGTACCACCAGAAGGAGGGGGATAGGACGAGAACGATCCAGGAGCTGGAGGTGGATGTCCCAGACACGGTCGACACGGCTGACTGGGCCAGGTTTGTCTACTTCAAGAGGTCACCGGAGCAACAGACCGTGTCAATCGGTCCCGGCAGACGATCCACCATACGATAGGATCGAAGCCATTCTCCGTCGCATACTCGGAATTGGATGAGGCGGCACAAAGGGAGGGACGAAGGGCGACTTATGGGGAGATGTTTATGGCCACCCACACACACACAGATGGATCTTTCCTGACGCAGGAGACCGATGAGATCATTGTGAGCATATAAAATTTTATAATTAATTTTTAAATTAGTCATTTTTAATTTTAATGATTTTGAGTTAATTATTTTTTAAGTACAGAGGCGTATTCAGCGTACAGATGCTAAGCTGAAGAAGTCTCAAGGGTCAGCAGTAGACCTAACTGCCTCACTGAGGGCAGCCATGGAGGGGCGTGACAGGCACCTCGACCGACTCCTAGGGTTCGGGTTTATGGTGACCCGAACCATTATCTTTGGGGTAGGGGTATGAGGCTAGAGTTCCTCCTCTGTTGCTGCGTCCCAGGTGACCACATCTGGACCTCGGTGGCACAACGATTCAGATGTGGATAAAGTCCATGAGGGTTGAGGTGCAGGCGTAGTTACAACAGCAGCTCGAGTCGCAAGTGCAAAAGGTAGAGACCCGAGTGCGGACCGAGATACAGTCGCAGATGGAGATGTGGAGGAAGGCTGCGAATGTCATGCTGCAGATGGCATTTCAAGCTGCCTTTCCTGGTACTGCTCCACTTGAGCTACCTTCTTTACCGGCCATGGCCCCCACCCCCAGTTCCTCTATCGTCCCTGGCTCCCCAGCTACTTGCGCATCCCCAAGATCCCTAGCCCCCTACGAATGGTTGATTTTGTATTTATCTAGTTTTGTATTTTGTCATACATTTTTTATTTATTTAATATTTGTCTTTTTCTCGGACTTTTTAAAATTTCATTTATTAATTCAAATAAGATGAATAATATAAATTATAATCAAAATAATATTATTAATTAAATTTAAAAATTTAATTCAATTATTTAAAACTAACAAATAATTTTAAAAATTAAAGTTAAAAAATTTAATTTTTATTAATGAAATTAAAAAAATTAATTTAATTATAATTAATTTAGCTAACAAATAATTTTAAAAATTAAATTTAAATCAATTTAAATTTTTTAATTTATATTATGAGTTTTGTTTCATTTAATTAAATGTATAAAATTTAGTAGTGGTTATTGTTTATATTTGCAACGGTTATGAACCGTTACAAATTTGAAAGTCTCTCGGTTTTAGCAACAGTTATACATCTACTGCAAATTTGAAGTTCAATTAATTTCCCTCGATTTTAGCAGCGGTTACAGAACCGCTGCAAATTTGGAATTCAAAAAATTTCCCGCTGTTTTAGCAGCGGTTAGGAAACCGCTACAATATCCAACAGTCATCCATTTAGCAGTGCTTTGTGCAGCGATTTCGAACCACTGCAAATGTCAATGATCATACATTTTGTAGCATTAAACCGCTGCAAATTTGTTACCGCTAACAGATTCCAATTTAAGCCTTCCCAGTTCAAAAACATTCAAATTCTCCTTTCTTTCTCTAATCACTTCCACATTCTCATTTCTTTCTCGGATCACACTTCTTGTTCTCCGTGATATTGTGATCAATTTTATGTGAAGTCCTTCTGATGGATAAGTCATAGATCAGGTTTCCTCGCACGTCTGCTCGATATTTGACCGGATTAAACAGTTTTTTTATTTTGCTGACAAACATGGCAAGATTAATGGTAAGATTTCTTGTCCCTGTTCTAAATGTAATTTCAAAAAACGGCATGTTAAAGATATTGTTAGGAACACTTGATAGTTAAATGCCTGTTTGGGAAGCCATTTTCCCAAATGGTGCACGTAAGTCGAGACAAAACCATCTTGAAATCTGTAAAAACCATCTTGAAATCCATAAAAATCATCTTGAAATCCGAAAAACCATCTCGAAATTCCCAAAATGCCTCGAAATCTGTAAAATCCATTTTCCCAAAGGAGTTCCCAAACAAGCACTAAGTCATTCCCTCAAAGTTACAAAAACTGAGTATATCATGGAGAAACTGATGATGTCTTGTGAGAGTGTACTCCTTAAATCTCCCAAATAGGAGTGGAAGAGGACCGTGTTAACCCCGTAAATGACGCACTTCGTGATGCTTTTGAGATTCATGACGATGTAATCACAAATGAAGTACAAGGTCCGGAACCTCAGTACATAAGGAACACGAAAGCTCGTACTTTATTTGAGCTCAAGGTAGAAGCCGACAAAGCTCTATATCCTGGGTGTGGAAAGTACTCAAAATTATCTTTTTTTTAATTAAATTGTACTATATTAAGTATCTATGTGGTATATCTGATAGGGGAATGTCAAAGATATTAGAATTTTTATGATGCAAAGACGGTTATCAATAAATTGGCTTCGAAGTACAAAAAACTCCATGTATGTGTAAACGATTGCATGCTTTATTGGGTAGAAGATGCGAAATAGAGTAATTTGCAAGCGGTGTAACACCTCGAGATACAAGCCGGAAGGAAAGGGGAAGAATAAGAAGAAACCTGTGAAGATTCTCAGGTATTTTCATTTGAAGCCACGACTGTAGAGATTCCATTTCTCGATTAAAACGGCTGAGCACATGAGGTGGCATGTTGTTGAAGCGAATCCTGATGGTAAGTTAAGACAACCCACGGGATTTTGAGGCTTGGAAGGGTTTGACAATTGATTGAGCTTTATTTATACCACATTTATACTTGAATTTCCAGAGTTTTTAATTCAATTTTAGCCTTCCATTACCCTTTCTTGTGCTTAATTGGAGATTTACAGTTGTTGATTTGGATTAGTGTGATTTTGGGTGCATCTGCCATGAATAATAATATAATTGTGCTTAAATTCCATCATGAGCAAATGATACTTCAAATATTTGTTATTTCATTTCAGGAACTATGAACAAGATCATGTGAAGACAGCTCTGAGAAAGTTCGCTGTGACGCAATCCATAGTTTGTCGCGGCCAAAGTTCAATCAAGCGAGCAAAGAACTCTCGGGAGAGGTTCGCCGCGATGAAACCTCATGTTGGCTGCAGTGAATATCACGCATCAGCACCAAATTATGCTCCAAATGGAAAATAACCCAACCCGCTTCTTTGGATCCGACCCTGGACGGTTAATATAACCTAATTAGAGTAGGTTTCAAAAGAAGGAAGGCAGGAGGAGGTAGAGAACCATTCCATTCCCATCTTCTCATTCTCTCTACTTATCAAAACCCTACTACCATTCCATTTTATCCCCAATCCATCATGATGCTTCAATCTTCCATTCGGAGCCCAATTCCTTCATCTTGAAGATGAAGATAACATGAGTTTGAAGTGCCGAAAGGGGAGTATTAGTTTTCAATATGCATTTATAATATGGATTACATAGTGTCTGAGTTAGGACTTGTAGTTTGTATGTAAATGCTTGGTCTCGGTCGAGCCAAACTTGGATTATTTGTGTATCGAACTTGTTTTGTGTTTGACGTGGTAGGATGAAGTCTTATTTCTACCTATTCAATGAAATCATTATTGTTCTCTTATATCTTCCTAGTTGTGCTTGATTTAGAGACAATATTGTGTTGAGTTGGATTTTTCACTTTGCGACTTTTGTATACACACTAAGTGTTTTTAAAGCGTTTCATGGAATGGAGTTCATTACATGGAATTCCTGACCCAGCGAGTTGTTGGGGTTTTAATTACGAAACTTAGTGTGAAAATCGTTACTTTCCCTAATTTTTTGCGAACTATGATGGTTTGATTCATTTTCAAGAGGAACTTCATTATCCATACTTTACACTCAAATTTTGTTTCCACTGCTTTCTCTAAATTCAAAAAATACCAAAAAGAAATTTTTTTTGTAATTAGCTTTAGGTATATAGCAATTTTGAAGCAACAACGGATTTAGTTTGCAAAGTGAACCTTATCGCAAGCTAGTAAATAGTGGTACATACATAGCTCCGGAGAGAACGACCCTAGGGTTGCACTCTTTGCAAGCTTTGGAAATCACAAATCTTTTGATCCATTTTTAAGGGCTAGACAACGACAAAGTTTTATAAACTGTGGTTTAGGACGGATCAAAAGTGGCGCCGTTGCCGGGGAGCTAAGTGTCATTAGTTGCTAGATTATGCATTTTGTTTGCTTGTTTGGCATTTGTCTTTGTTTTATCTTTGCATTTATTCATATTATAGCATTGCATTTTTAGGGAACATAGTTGGATTCACTAGATATCATCTGCATCCTGCATAATTTTCGCACTTTCGCCGTGACCAATTTCTATTTTCGCCGCGACGTACATGAATTTCACAGAGAAACACCTTCTCGGGTGTAGTGCGACGCGACTAAAGTTGAGTTTCACCGCGACGTAACTTGCATTTTTAACGAGAGATTTCTCTCGATTGTTCTTCGCCGCAACCAAAATCTGAATTTTCACCTTTTTACCCTCTCGGGTACTTTCGCCACGACGCAATATTACTTTAGCCGCGACCAAAATTTCTTTTTCACACTTCATTCACTCCTTTCATTTAATTTTTCAATACATACATACACTGCAATCATACATACTTTTATACATACATATCCACACACTTACATGTACCCGTTCAAATTCTGAATATCATGACAGTTGAAAGCACTTGTCCCACGCTCACGTCAGAGGATGAGTTTGTACAGTCAAGCATATTATCTATTGCATCTATTGCTGAATATGAGGAACCATCCTCTTTTGCATCATTGTATTCTGAGAACTCTTCATGTGCTTGTGAAGGGATGGGAACATGTCTTCAATGCATTGTGATGAAATGTTTGTTGCCTGTATCGCAGACTCAACATGAGCAACAAAAGGAGGAAGATACCAATGTTGAGCGTAGCATGATTAAATAAGATAACCTGGATATTAGGGAGCCTATTGATGTTGAAAAGGACCATAGATTAATCGCTAAAAAGTCAACAGACCGACAGGACACCTCAAAAAATCAAGGAAGTGATCTCAACTCTCCTGAGCTTCATAAGTTAATTCCTTCAGTTGTGCAACCCCCTACGCTAGAATTGAAACCCTTGCCGTCTAATTTAAAATATGCTTATCTTGGGTCTAATAATACACTTCCTGTTATAATTGCTAAATCTTTATCTCAGAAGGAGGAAGAGAAGCTATTAACTGTTTTGAGAGAGCATAGAAGGGCATTGGGGTGAACCCTAGTAGACATTCCGAGGATTAGCCCAATGATATGCACACACAGAATTCTTCTAAAAGAAGAGTCGAAACCTATTAGGCAACCCCAGAGGAGAATGAATCCCCTGATACTGGATGTGGTAAAAAAGGAGATTACCAAACTACTGAGTGCAGTGATCATTTATCCAATTTCAGATAGCGAGTGGGTTAGCCCTGTCCATGTGATGGATTTAATCCTCTTGAATATATAAGTTACAATAATTGGCCTATAGTGAAAGAAAGCACCGGTCAACGATATTGATGTCTACCTGCAACCTTTGATCAAGGAGTTGGTTGAAATGTGGACAGATGGGATTGAGATATACGATGCATATAGTAAGGAGCTGTTCAAACCGCTACAAATTTCCGTAACATAAACCCCTGCTAATCTACGCTGGAGAGCATATAAATATCCCTTCCCTATGCATTTATTGTGTTATTTGTGGCGTTCTAGCTTTGTTGTACTGTCACGTGCTCATTTCGGTTTCCTTCCCTAGGTTTGTACACTTGTCTTTTTTTTTCCTTTTCATTTATTTCTTGTTTTTATTTTTTTATGTTCTTTAAATTTGGGTGCAGATTTTATTTTTTTTGTATTTATTTTATACATTTATTTCGGTATTATTTTTTTAATTTGTATTTAATCTCTTCTTTTGATATAAATGTTTTAATATAAATTTTATTCAACTACAATTAATTTATAGAGGTATGAAAAATATTTTAATCATCAATTTTTTTCGTATTTCAAATTCTGTAGCTTAATTTTTTTATAGTTTATATATTTATTTCCAAATTTTTAAAGTAATTTTTTTAATTTATTATCATTTAGTAGCAGTTTAAATTTTTTTTTAATATTTTCAATATGTCTACATTTTTTCAATATTTTTGTTAATTTAATGACTTTTAGTAGCGGTTTTATAACCGATGCAAACGCCTTGAGGGAAAAATCCAAAAAAGGCGCGAATCTCATTTAAAATTAGTAGCGGTTTTAGAAACTGTTGCAGATTTTTGGAGGGAAAATTTTTGCCTCATCAAAATAGGGCGGGAATTTCCATTTTTACTTAGTAACGGTTTTAAAACCGTTGCAAACGACATGTTCAATTGTCATGTTTTGCTACATTAGTAGCGGTTCTTTGTCCACTACAAATGCTCGCATGCCGTCCCTCCTCCTCAATTATGTAGAGATTTTGTAGCGATTTTTATTCAAGCGTTGCAAACTTAGTAGCAGGTTATTCTATATGCATCGCGGTTCTTTGAAAGCGCTGCTAAATCATTTGCCACTGTGGGTTTTGCAGCGGTTTACCAAATCGCTACAACAGGTGTTTAACCGCTACAAATACATAAAATAACCGCTACTAATACTGCCTTTTTTGTAATGAATTAACAATAAGCAGATAAACAAGTCCTCAAGATCTGATAAGCTTCAGGATTTCATTTTCAGATAAAAAATTTAAAACATGTCCATTAACTGATATTTCGAATAATTTGTCCGTAAAAATATATTTAGTAGAAGCAAGAAAACAAATAAAAAGAATGCAAAACAAAAATATAAAGAAACGGACAAATAATCTAGATGTATTCTTACCTTTATTTTTAATTTCTTGTTGGAAGACACACGAATCTATGAATGAAAATAAGAGTAGAAGGAAATATTTTGATGAATCTAGGACACCCAAATGGCAAACTTCATACAAATCCTGCAAAAATAATTCAAATGATACATCATACATATAAAGTGAAATTTAGTGCTAAACTTACAAGATTAATTATAAATGATATTTAATCAGTGTATTTCTACAATGAAGATTTTTGCTTTACACCGAACAGAGGTCCCACTTTAATTATCTTTTGAAAACAATTTATGGACTTCAAATTAAATTTATATATTTTTTACAGTTAAATTGGAAGAACATATGCCCTTTTCTCCGAAATAAATCCTGCATATATGAAAATTCATGGGGTGATATCTGCAGTTTTAAAATGTTAAAATTATCACCAATAATGTAAAATGAATACCCCGATCGATAAGGATAGTGAGCAACAAAAGGCTAGATTTAGTGGAAGATAAATGGAATTATGGAAATGTTAATGTTACAAAAATAACCAAAGGTATTTTAGCACATTGAAATTTTTTAAATTTAGAGTGAATCGAACAATGGAGAAAAAACAGCGGGCTTATTTACAAATATCAAATTCAAAACACTAAATTCAATATGAATGCTTTACATTACGATAAATGATAGTCTCACAAAAATAACCACATGTGATTTATAAAAGTCCTGAGCTAAATAGTATAACAGATAAAGCATATAAAAGACTAGATATGGAAGGAAATTCAAATAAGAAAAACAATACATCCATACAACGCAAGAGGGAAAGAAATATACAGTAAGAATTTGAATATCTAACAGAGTTTCAGCATTCTTGGTCGGAGGACTCTCCTTTTGGGTATTTGTAGTTTTGATACGGGATTGAAATGAGAGGAACTGAGTGGGAGATTCAAAGGCAAAATGAGTTTTTTTTTTAATTCAGAAAAGTTTAGTCGACTCAAAGTCTTGCCATATGGGTGAGGTAGAGAGGGAGTGGGTGTCGGCGTCGTCGACGACCGAGGGGTCAAGCAGTGCTCTGATGATGAGAACGGTGATGGTGGTTGATGAGAAGCTTAGTGAACTCGACAACGGGTACGATCGAGGTGATTCATAAAAGTGAGAGAGGATTATGAGAAGGCTTAGAGGGTGAGAGAGCTTGAGAGATATACAAGACAGGATTCACAAGACTAAATCCAATCTGAACTTGAAAAAAAACGTACAGGTGATTTATAAAAGTCCTGAGCTAAATATTATAGCAGATCAAGCATATAAAAGACTGAAACATGGAGGGAAAAGTAAATAAGAATGACAATACACCCGTACAATTCAAGAGGGAAAGAAATGGTATAGTAAGAATTTGAAGATGTTACCTTTTGTTAAGAGAGTTTCAACATTCTTGGTCGGAGGACTCTCACTTTGGGTATTTGCAGTTTGGATCAGAGAGGAACTGGGAGAGCAGAAGGAGCACAGAAAGAAGTTGCGAAGAAGCTGCAGAAATTTGAGCATCAGTAACGGAAGTACTGAGTGGGAGATTTTTTAAAAGGCAAAATGATTTTTCCTAATTATAGAAAGTGGAGTCAAATCAAAGTCTTGCCTTATGGGTTGTCCAGCACGTGTAAAGTTAAAAGTATGCTCCACAACCGCTGCTATGGCCGGACGTGATAGCTAGTGCCTAGTAGGTTCCATTATTGTGGACTTTTTTCCCGTATAATTTTGTGCGTATTTGAATTTAGAACTTTCAAGAAGAATTTACAGAGAATTCAAGAAGAATTTAAAGATTTTAAGATGGTTTTTATGGATTGCGTGATGATTTTTACAGATTTTGATATGGTTTTATCTTGACTTGCTGTACTGTTGGAGAAACGGTATTACCAAACAAACACTTTGTCTTTTAAAGTATTTTGGATTAAGTTGCAAATACACATATGAGATTTGATTGAAGGTTTTTTTTTAGCTTCACATGTAAAAATCATATATAGACCCGTTTAAGAAGGTGGTAGAGAAGTATTTTTACGTAAGTGAAAATAAATATACGAATGAGATTATCTCATTTTACGAAAAAACACTGTTGAACTTGCGTTTAGACCTACAAACGTTGAGCCAAACAAGCATATAACTTTAATTTAAAACCAAGACGTGGCCCATGTCTTACCAAATGACATTCAACCAAAGCAAAAACTCAAAGAAATATTCAAACGGGCAAAGTGCTGTAAAAGCCAATAAATTTTCTCTTTCCTTTTTTTTCCTTTATATTTCATCTTTTCTCCTTACTTTTTGTCTCGAACTCCGTAAAAGTCAATAACTTCCCAAACACAATCACCTTTCAAAACTTAGATTTTGCCTCGGAATCTATAAATACTATTCTCCAAAATATAGGTTTTACCTCGAACTCCGTAAAAGTTATTCTCAAACGGACTTTCAAATGAGTCGTAAGGTTAAAATTGAAAAAGAGTTATTAATAATACTTGGCACCAAATTTTTTTTCTCTAAATAGACTTATAATTAGAATGGGAGTAACATATGGCCAGGGTCACCATCTAGAATAACTAAACCAGTAAATAACAGCTCAAGGGATGGGGGATTGACATGCACGTATGTGTAGCTGTGTACAGAACAGCACATTAGTAATTATTCCAAGCTGGGCGGACTCAAAACCCTAACTCAAAGGATTTATAAGATAAGTGAATTTAAGATAAGTGTGAATTATTCTTAATATGTTTTGAGAAGAATTTGAGTAAAAATTTAGTTGGTCCAAAATTAATAAATGAGTGAATGAAAAATAAATCACAAAGTAATAATATATACCTAATTTTCTGGAAGTCAGGAGGTGCAGCTAAACCCGCTCAAATGTGAGTAGCTCCGCCCATGATTCCAATGGACTGAATTTCTTATTATGGATCAAGGATGATGCATAGAATAATTCATTTATATTATATTCAACAATTTACCAATAAAATCATAATATCTTAATATAAGAGTGAGTTGACCTTTTACAAAATAAACTACTTAAAATTACTTATTTATTTATTTGTTCATGTATATCTGAGATTGTATATCAATTTATAAATCAAACAAATCAGTTTAAAGAAAATGATGAATTTATGAGGAAGAAAGTTAATTAACTATATTATCTTAAATAACATGAGATAGTAACTACTTTTTTTAAGAAAAAAAAAAGAAGAGGCGTTAAAAAGCTACTTGTATCGTGTACACAACATTACTCACTCAGTCTGCTATATTTTTTTCATTAACAGAATTTTAAGAAAGGGGTTGGACTTACCCACGATTCAAGGGCATGACACTTAACTCATGATCCACTGGATCTATCCCTGCGGGCACTTGAGCATGTCAAGCAAACCCTTTAGTTATAACCACACATACAGGTCAACCCAACTTCACTAAGTTGTGGTGATGCCTCCTCAAACATCGCGACTGGAGTCATAACAAAGTGGCTCTCCCCATGATCGAATACTCTTGCTACGTTTCTTAGCCGTTAACATCAATTAAACATGCTGATTTGGGATCAGTACATACATCACTCATTCAATAATATTACACGGAACGGTTGTAATTGAGCTTGGAAAAGAAGACCTCATATATTAATTTTCATAACTTCCAATCTGTTTATTTAAATAAACATTCTGGAGTGATTTCCGTGCCATTGAAGATAAATTAAAATATAATTATTTGAGTCTCCTTTATCAGTTTACATAACAAATTAAATTTCTAGCATGGAAATTTCAGCTTGGTCAAGTGACATTTATGCTTCAATATATAACTTTCATAGTAAAATACTGCCAAGTTTTCGTTTCCATAATCGTAAGAGAGAAAATGGAATTTTACAAGAAAACCTAGCATTAGAAATATTAAAATAATAATAATTCAAATCTACATCCTCAATAAAACCTTAATTGTAAGATAACCTAAATATTGAGATGTGTAAGATATTAAAATATAAATAAACAAAATCATGATTCTAATAGGTAAATATCCTTAATTAATTCCTCTCTAATGGATACTCATAGATATCATAATTAAACCCTGATTATCCATTATCCCATATCAAACCATTTAAACAATAACAAAAATTATATTTTTAAAAACTTTTAGCTTTAAGATGAATAAGGCAAATGTTAACAATAGTCAAATAAACACTTCTATTTAAAAACATTTTCTTGAGAAAAAATGTTAATAACATTTTTCAAACATTGTCCCTTTCTTTCAAGATGTCTTTGGGGATTATTATTTGCATCCTGAAACTTAGAAAGTAAACCAACGGCTTATATATTAATATAGAAACGGATTATAGAAGCAAGTGGCGCATTTTGGTATGAACGAATAATTAGGTCTTTTTAATATATTTTTTATTCTTTTTTAATCAATGACGATCACACAAAATGATTACGGAAATTGCTTACGAGTGATGGAGTAGTTGACATCCGGACAAGCGAAAATGCAAGAATCAGCTTGAAGAATCTTGCGGTGGAAAATCGAAGCGGTGAAGATAAATACCTGCGCGAATGAGGCCTCTGTTGTAGGAAGCTTTGCGAAGAGAGCCGCAAATGGCCGCCACTTTGATCACTACCGGTGGCTCTGTAACTGTTCCCGCCATCACTATTTCCTCTTATTCTTCTTCTCTAAAACAAATTGGGGTTCCAATTTGATCAATATCTTCACCAGATAAGGTTTGTTGACCAAAACAATGAAGAATTCAGTGAAGATAAGGTTTGTTTTCGGTTAACTTAGCAGAGACAATATTTCTGCTCTCCTTTTAAAAGTTTATATGAATTTTTACCATTAAAAACATGAGTTTTTTACACTTTCCATAAAATTTTGCTATATTTGGATTTTCGATTTTGGCATGTAATGAAGCTAATGAGAAAAGGGTAAATGAGTATCACCCAAAAAAAAAGGGTAAATGAGTTAAAAGAGGCATATATTTTTATTTTTAGGGTAAAAATACATGTGAACTTTTTAAAAGGTGTAAAAATATTATGTCCCTTCAACTTACCATAAGTTTGATAAGAAAACGCTGACCTTTTTACCCAAAAGGTAAAAAATATCCACATAATTTTTAGATCCAAAAAATACTTTTGTTCTTGCTGAACACATATTTTCCGTTTTTTTAAACGAAAAATATTGATGTATAAAATTTGAACAGTAATGCTACAATTAAATGTTGATAAAATATTGTTAAAATTTAATTATTAAATATAATTAATTTTTTATATTTTAAACGCTAATAATGTTTTATCATTATTTAATCACAAAATCAAAATTTAAATTCTCAAGTCAAAATTTTGGTTAGATGAAATGTGTTAAGATAAAAGTTAATACAATCTTTAGCCATTAAATTTATCTACATTTTGATTTTAGCTCCTTGATTTTAAAATCAGCAATTTTGGTTCCTTAAGAAGAACAATGATGTAGATTTTTATTAAACTATTGGGACCAATATTTTGAATAAAATAAACTTAAGGGACTAAAATCAAATTAAGAGTTAATTAATTTGAAGGACTAAACATTATATTAACACTAAAATAAAATATTTAAAATTGTAGCTTTTAGATTGAAAGAACCAAAATGAAATTTGATATAAACTCAAATTTAGAGGTCTGCAGATTTATTTAAATTATCATGGATATATACTTTAGTCTAATTATCCATCAACGCAAACTCCCATACTATGTACAGTAAAAAAGATATTTTAGAGAAAAATTATAAATTTAAAACACAACTTAGATTAAGATTTTATATTTATCATTAAAACTGTAATTTTGATAATTAATTTTTTTTGTAATTTTCCCACCCAATTTTAAAATATCCAAACACATATTGTGAAGCACATGATTCACGAAATGGACAATTTAATATTTTTATTCTCATGATTTTGATAAACCTTAATTAGATACAACAATAGTCTTTATTGTTTTGACTTAACGGTAGATCAATCTCATTACTTTGATATAATACAACTCAATTTCTATAGTATATTTTAGTTATTTAAAAATATTAGTCCCTATACTTTTAAAAAAATTTATGTTCTCCATAAAATTTAGAGACTAAAGTTTCAAATAGTTAAAAAGGTTAATACAATTTTCGATCTCTCAAGTTTACATTTGTTTTGATATTGATCCCTCAAGTTTAAAATAAATGGTTTTGATTTTTCAAATTTCATTATATTTAAAATATTGATCCCTATAATCAAGTAAAAATCTACACCATTTTACCCTGCAAGGGACCAAAATCAAAATAGGGACAAACTTGATGCATAAAAATTGTATTAACCCTAGTTAAAACTATATAAGAAACGAATAAAGTTGTTGAATTAGGTTTTCAACACAGGAGTTGCAATTAGTAATCAATAATGTGATGAAGAACCTGAATCCACAGCTTATTATTATTCTATGCTCAGGGTTCAGGGTGACCATCAGACCTTGCCTTGAAGTCTGAGAGTATATTCCTGCAGAGAAAGAAGAAGCTTCATGAGCCTATTTGTGGCTTCTTCATCAATCAAATCACCATCAGCATTGAACTTTGGAGGAGGCTGGAATGCATTGAGGAAGAACTCAGGCTTGTTGATGAAATGAAGATCAATGAACACTCCAACTTGACGAACATGATACTATGCTTTCGCTCCCTCCTGTGCTTACAATGGCAGCAGCTTTGCCTGCCCACACATTTGGTGGTCTTGATGCCCAGTTAATTGCATTCTTCAGTGGAGCTGATACAGAAACCATAAGATGAAACAATTGAGTTGCAAGAGATAATTGGATAGGTTCAAAATACATTATGAATCTCACGTTAAGGAGTCTCGCAGATGAAAAGCTGTTTATAAGTTTTTGATAGGCTCTCCCTCCTAGTCTATTTGTTTTGTTTTAACAAGTAATTCCCCTAAACTTGTGTTCATAACAAATGACTCTACAAAAAAGTTCATATTAAGTAACAATTTTTTATTAGCATTCTCAAATATAACATAAATGGCTAACGTGTAATTTTAATAACAATTTTTTATACAAATGTTTAATATAATTAAATTTAGAGGATGAAAAAATAGATACAATCTTTAAAGGGTAAAGTAGCATTTTTACCACCGAAGTACACGCGTTGAAGCACTGTGTATTTGGAAGTTTTCTCAGGACCAGATTCACCACGAAAGTTTAGAAAACGCTGAACTTTTCACCTAGGCCAACGGAAGCTGTGACGGCCGTTTGCCAACTAGGATACAATGCCACATCATCCTCCACGCCATTTAACTCCCTAAACCTTTCTTCTTAGGAGCGTTTGCCACGCTGCACTCATTCCAATGCGTCGTAATCCTCATTCGAATGAAACAGTCCAACTTTGTTTACGAAGTGGAGTTAGTGCGACTCAGTCGAATAAATTGTAGACCTGATTCGAATAATAATTTATAAATCATTGCTTACAAGTATGGTTCAGAAGGTGAAGACGTTGCACTCAGTCGAATGAGCTGTAGCCCACAATCGAATGAGTGCTAGAAGATAGTGTTGCACTCAGAAAGTGATGGGAGTCCAAATTTGCAACATGACAACGTTGGAGCACTCATTCGAATGAGTGTTAGACCTCATTCGAATGAGACATTTTGAACCGTAGTTAATGAAATACGGTTTAGAAAGTGAAGGTGTTGTACTCATTCGAATGAGGTCTAGAACTCATTCGAATGAGAAAGTCCAAATTTGCACCTTTACAAAGATGGGGCACTCATTCGAATGAGTGTTAGATCTCATTTGAATGAGTGATTCTGAACCGTAGTTAATGAAATACGGTTTCAAAAGTGAAGGTGTTGTACTAATTTGATTGAGTGATAGACATCATTTGAATGAGAAATTCTAAACCGTAGTTAAGGGAATACGGTTTAGAAAGTGAAGGTGTTGCACTCATTCGATTGAGTGATAGACCTCATTCGAATGAGAAATTCTAAACCGCAGTTAAGGAAATACGATTTAGAAAGTGAAGGTGTTGCACTCATTTGATTGAGTGATAGACCTTATTCGAATGAGAAATTCTAAATCGTAGTTATGGGAATACGGTTTAGAAAGTGAAGGTGTTGCACTTATTCAATTGAGTGATAGACCTCATTCGAATGAGAAATTCTAAACCGTAATTAAGGAAATACGGTTTAGAAAGTGACACAATCGAATTCGTTCTTGAGCTGATTTGAATAAAACTTTCTAAACCGTTGTTCACTGTTACGGTTTAGAAAGTGAAGACGCTTCATCCATTCGAATGTATTGTATACATTCGAATGAATTCGTCCAAATTTTTTCCCCGACGAACTGAAGTTAGAGGCACTCAATGGAATGAGTTATTGAGTTGATTCGAATACTATACGGTTTAGAATGTAAAGACGCTGCATCCATTCGAATGAGTTATATCACTCATTCGAATGAATGGATGAAGTGAGGTTAGAGCGACTCAATCAAATGAGTTCCCGATATGATTCGAATAATTATATCTACACTGTTGTTTTTGAGTACGGTGTAGAAAGTGAGGACCCTGCATCCATTCGAATGTGCTTTATCCCGCATTCGAATGAATGGACGAAATGAAGTTAGCGCATCTCAATGGAATGAGTTCCTAAGGTGATTCGAATAATTATATCTACGCCCTTGTTTTTGCGTACGGTGTAGAAAGTGAGGACGCTGCATCCATTCGATTGAGTTTTATCGCTCATTCGACTGAATGGACGAAATGAAGTTAGCGCGTCTCTATCGAATTAGTTCCTGAGGTGATTCGAATAATTATTTTTACACCGTTGTTTTTTATTACGGTGTAGAAAGTGAGGACGCTGCATCCATTCGAATGAGTTTCATCCATCATTTGAATGAATGGATGAAATGAAGTTAGAGCAAAATGTTATAAAGGTGTTTAAGTGTTTAAAACATGGCGGTGGCATTATTTCTACGTGTCACCATACAAGTTATCATCCTCACAAGCAATTGCTAAATGGTGTGCTATCAAACATGCAGTGATAAGAGGAAAGTTGTGATCGTGAAAGCAACATCAGAGAGATCGGTTTGAGGTATGTTTCAAAATTTCATTGCCCACTGTGATCTTTGTTTTCTGTGATTGTATTGTAAGACCGTACTATTCTGAGTAACAGAAATTAACGTAAGATTAAGCTTTAATGGCGTGTGGTGGGGATAGTGCTACCGTATTTGGGAAAGAGGTTAGTGATGAGGATTTTGGGTTTTTAGAGAGTTTAAGAGCTAAGGTTGGTTATTCAAGCAATTTCACTGTCGACTTTGGGGAGAAGGAAGCAGAAGTGAAAATCAGTACGGTAGGTGATGTTAATGGAGAAAATGATGGATATAGTGACAATAGTGAGGATCTGAAAAGTGAAGGGGGTGGTAGTGAGGGTGACAATAGTATTGTTGGGGGTGATGATGACAGTGACAATGAAGATGATCATGTAAGCCCCACAGGTGAGTTGGTGTCGGCAGATGTTGGTGATGATGGCAGTGATTATAAAGAATGTCCATATGTCTCATTCGACTGAGGTCAGTTCATTAATAATATACGGTTTAAAAAGTGAAACAGCTGGTTAAGAAATGAACGGTTTAAATGCCTTGATTGCAATTGGGCCATAGCTCTCCTCAATTGCTTCTCTTGGACCTTTAAATCTGTGTTGCAATTAATTTCGAAGAACAACCCTTCAACTTCTAATGCTTTAAACACCCACATCAAGTTGAGAACCATGCCGAAGACAAACTATATAAACTCCCTGAGCATCTAACAATGAAAAGGTGAAACTCAGAAGACAGCTCTACTCAGTTGACTACTAGTATTGCTGAGGTTCAGCTTCCAATTTACCACAGGTCTCATTGTTTAATTTGTATGTTTGCATATACATGCTAAGAAACATTAAAGAAACAGAGACAGGGAGAAAAGGATCCACACTTGCTTGAACTCATTGCCTCTAGGAAGGCACAGCAATAAAGATGTAGAGGCAGGGGGAGAAAATGCTTCAAGTCAAAGATGATGAATTGCCTGAAAGCTATCCCAACCACCAACCTCGATGCATTGCAATGTCGACTCAGTCCAAGGGAAATGTAGAGATTGAAGTTTGTCCTATTCAACGGAAAGATGGTACTGTTGAATGTTAACAAATGGAAATGAATCCTCGTCACCTCAAGTTGCCCCTGGAGAAAGGTATTTGGAATTCATTAGATAAAACAAACCATGAGGCTGCAACAAACCAAGAATGTTCTGTAATGGAGATAGGCTCCTCAACATCTGGGTTGTTTATCATAGTCCACTGACCCCTCGAGGGTTTAAAAATTTCTTCTTTCCCAGTTTCATTGTATTTCAGGTTCAATAATTGATTATGTCTCACTTTCAATGCTATTTAATCTGCAGTAACAAGGACGATGACAGATGCATAGAATAATCGATTAAACACTGCAATAATCAATTCAACCTTCTATTACACATGCCTAAAATACGCTATTAAACACTGCAGCTGAGACAATCAATTAATTAAACGCTGCTATTAAACCGTCAATTCATTCGAATTAGGGATAAAACTCATTCGAATGGATGCAGCGTC
Organism: Vachellia pachyceras; assembly: GCA_025593235.1. NCBI lineage: Eukaryota > Viridiplantae > Streptophyta > Magnoliopsida > Fabales > Fabaceae > Vachellia > Vachellia pachyceras. The sequence goes on along the minus strand of JANTPZ010000509.1, from coordinate 2,466 downwards.
CTCACTTTCACTTTCTACAACACACTAAAAAACAACGGTGTAGAAACAATTATTCAAATCACCTCATGACCTCATTCGATTGAGTTGCTCTAACGTCATTTCGTCCATACATTCGAATGAGGGACAAAACTCATTCGAATGGACGCAACATCCTCACTTTCACTTTCTACACCGTACTAAAAAACAACGGTGTAGAAACAATTATTCGAATCCCCTTAGGAACACATTCAATTGAGTCACTCTAACCTCATTTCGTCCATTCATTCGAAGGAGGGACAAAACTCATTCAAATGGATGCAGCAACCTCACTTTCTACACCGTACACAAAAAGAACGGTGTAGATATAATTATTCGAATCACCTCATGACCTCATTCGATTGAGTCGCTTTAATCTCATTTCGTCCATACATTCGAATGAGGGACAAAACTCATTCGAATGGACCCAGCGTCCTCACTTTCACTTTCTACACCGTACTAAAAAACAACGGTGTAGATATATTTATTCAAATCACCTCAGGAACTCATTCGATTGAGTTGCGCTAACCCCATTTCGTCCATTCATTCGAACGAGGGACAAAACTCATTTGATTGGATGCAACATCCTCACTTTCTACACCGTACACAAAAGATACGGTGTAGATATAATTATTCGAATCACCTCATGACCTCATTCAATTGAGTCGCTCTAACCTCATTTCGTCCATACATTCGAATGAGGGATAAAACTCATTCGAATGGACGCATCGTCCTCACTTTCACTTTCTACATCGTACTCAAAAACAACGGTGTAGATATAATTATATGAATCACTCAGGAACTCATTCGATTGAGTCGCGCTAACCCCATTTCGTCCATTCATTCGAACGAGGGACAAAACTCATTCGATTGGTTGCAGCGTCCTCACTTTCTACACCGTACACAAAAACAACGGTGTAGATATAATTATTCGAATCACATGACCTCATTTGATTGAGTCGGTCTAACCTCATTTCGTCCATACATTCGAATGAGGGATAAAACTCATTCGAATGGACGCAGTATCCTCACTTTCACTTTCTACATCGTACTAAAAAACAACATTGTAGATATAATTATTTGAATCACCTCAGGAACTGATTGGATTGTGTCGCTCTAACCTCATTTCGTCGATTCATTCGAATGAGTAATATAACACATTTGAATGGATGCAGCATCCTCACTTTCTATACTGTACTAAAAAATAACGGTGTAGATATAATTATTCGAACCACATCAGGAACTCATTCGATTGAGTTGCTCTAACCTCACTTCGTCCATTCATTCGAATGAGTGATATAACTCATTTGAATGGATGCAGCGTCTTTACTTTCTAAACCGTATAGTATTCGAATCAACTCAATAACTCATTCGATTGAGTGCCTCTAACTTCATTTCAGTTAGTCGAGGGAAAAAAGTTGAGTTGGACCAACTCATTCGAATGTAACATACAATGCATTCAAATGGATGCAGCGTCCTCACTTTCTAAACCGTAACAGTGAACAACGGTTTATAATGTTTTATTTGAATCTAACTCATTCGAATGGATGAAGCTTCTTTATTTCTACACCGTACTCGTGTAAACAAAGGTGTAGAAAGCACTACTCGAATCAGGTCAACAACTCATTCTATTGAGTTGCTCTAACTTCATTTCATTGAGTGAGGTCTGTCACGCATTCGAACGAGTCATGGTTCTGATCAGAATGAGATTAGTATCATCACCTTCTAAACCGTAATTGAAAACAACGGTTTGGAAAAATCAATTTCTAAACCGCGGTCTCTATGTTCGGTTTTAAAAGGTTTAGGTTTGGCATCCGAATGAGACATACCTCTCATTCGAATGACAATCCTACTTGGCAAACTAACATGTAAATCAATTATAAAGGTTTAGGGAGTTAAATGGCGTGGAGGATGATGTGGCAGTGTATCCTAATTAGCAAACGGCCATCACAGCTTCCGTTGGCCCAGGTGAAAAGTTCAGCATTTTCTAAACTTCCGTGGCAAATCTGGTCCCGAGAAAACTTCCGGATACACAGTGCTCCAATGCGTGTACCTCCGTGGCAAAAATGCTACTTTACCTATCTTTAAAAAAAGATAAAATTTTAACAATGCCATTAAATTGGATCAAAGGTCTATTGTAAAATTGAAAATAGAACAAGTGATTCCTACATAAAATTGGCCCAAATGTCCGAAAGTCCCTAAGGGTGAATGATGTAGCCATGTTAGTATTAGTTTTCTGTTGGAATGTCCAGAGTTTTAGAATCAAATTTAGTCCATACATGACCCTTTTATGCTTAAATTGGTATTAGGAGTTGTTGACTTGGATTAGTGTAATTTTGGGGTCATATGCCATGAATAATGATTTATTGTGCCTAAATTGCATCATGAGCAAATGATACTGCCCATATTTGCTATTTCATTTCAGGAATTCCTCAAATGTAGAAGAAAAGC